>BQNB010018762.1:0-67820 GCA_026074375.1 Tanacetum coccineum | reverse complement strand
TTACAAACGACACATTTAGAGGTCGTTCTCTTGTATCTAGCGCTGTGTATTATGAAGTAGCACCCCAAGTGGTATTCCGCTGCGTTGTTGAAATTTTGGGGGTGTTACACAAAACCCCTCACTGAGGGCGGCCCCCATACCCTAGGCGGCCCCAAATATATCTGGGACCGCTAGGCGATATGTGACCGCCATGAGCAGACACTAAAAATTAAACTCTTAACTTAAAATTTTCAAAACAAAAAAACAAACACCCCCTTTCATATCTGCAGCGACGAACACGAACACAACACCCTAAAAACTCAAAATCAACCACTAAAACTATAATTGAAGATCAAATCAACACCAATAATCACTCCTAACATCTTAAAGATCATCAATTGTAAGTCATTTCATCTATTTTCTTTCAATTTGAGTCTAGGGTTCATGATGAACACCAAAAATTAAAATTGGGGATTTTCCATTTTTCTTTCAATTTTGTACAATTAGAACTACTAGGATACAATGTACAACTAATATGCTTCCCGTAGACATAGGATTTGCACATATTAGTGAGTTTATAGAAAAATTGATTTTGAACTAAAACCCCAATTTTATTTTCAAATCACTCACGTTAGGAACATAATAAAATTATTGTTATGCATTGTCAATACAACCTAAAATGTTTTCAAACACATGCATAATGATCTCATGAACAAATTTCGAGATACATAATTCATATGTATTTTTTGACTTGTTTGGATGAGCAAAATCAAATTAAGGAGCGTTTGGATTAACTCTTAGGATTTTATGTTTAGGTCGAGTTAATCGTTACTCCACATTCGTTGCATATAGACACACACTAGACACGAACCTAAAATATTAATACAAGTATAATCGATTAAAATATGGTCTTGTTTGTGTCTTTCTAGGTAACAATGCCTCGTGTTTGTTATTTTTGTTTTTGAAAATTTTAAGTTAAGAGTTTTAAATTTTAGTGTCTGCACATGCGGGTCACATATCGCCTACGGTCCCAGATATATTTGGGGCCCCTAAGGTATGGTGCCGCCCCGCATTGAGGGTTGTGTGTAACACCCGCCAAAAATTCAACAACGCAGGCGGAATACCACTTGGGTGCTACTTCATAATACATAGCGCTAAATACAAGAAGAAACGACCTCTAAATGTTCTTTGTAAACAATCTCGTTGATTTTCTGAATCAAAATAAATAGTTTGTCCCCATAAATTTGCATCACAATGCAAAAGCTTGAAAAGCGTCACAACAGTTTTGTTCATTTAATAGAAATCCAATTAATGAATCTTGTCAATTTAGACTCCAATGCACATCATATAATTCCAAGCATCTAATTCACCTGAGAAAAACATGCTATAAAACGTCACATAAAGTTGGTGAGTTCATAGGTTAGTTTAGAAATGAATAATAAACAAATAGGTTCAAAGGTATATATGACCATTTAATTCCTTAAAGGCTGGTGGCTTTCAAAATATAAGTAGATTTCTAAAATCACAGTTGCAAAACATGCCAGACCATTTAAATCTCCAACTAGACCCAAAAATACGTATAAACAAGGACCACAAGATTTTTCCCCGTGAATAAAAGCAAACCACAACTATCACAAACAAATAAACTTCCCGTGATGAAACAACAAATGCAACATCACGAAAACCCTAGATTACGTCTTCCTAAGCGTCATGACACTGAAGTCTCGACAATCTTTCATGGCAATCATATATATTGCAATTTCGCTGCCCCGCATTAGATGTCTAACCCGAAACATCCCTAAATTCGACATGCTATAACGTTCGTTCCCCGGTGATAGCTAATCACCCGAACGGGGAGGTCTTTCCCAAATAGATCTATTCATAACATTCGCGCTCACATAATGTAATTCACACTACATCTATGCAATTGATAGTTCATGATAAAGGTGCACAACTTGGGTATCGCAACTTTCGGCAACACGGAATCAAAATATAAAATTGATCCACCTTGTGTCCATTATAAAACGATGCATGTTTTTCATCCCAAAAATATATATAACATTTATCCAAAACGATAAAAGTGAGGCTAATGAATACTCATAATAACCTTTAAAAACAATCCCAAGCTTATAAGATAATCCAGTATAAAGAGTTAGTAGACAACATGTATTCCCCCTCGCGGTTTATAAACATTCAAATAGATTGAAAAGCGAGGTTATGAAACTCCCTCGCTGAGTTAGGAACGATTGACAGATAGGCATCTAATAGGACAATACGAAACGGAAGCAAAGCGCTCGATCAAGAAGATTGCAAGCTAATCTTAACATCTAAGACCACTAGCCTAGGATAATGTATTTGGGTTTTCCGATGAATGGTTACATCAACGCTGCATGGTTGATGAAGAATAAGATTTAACGCTGTAATGGGTTGGTGTTGGTTAAATAAATAAATGGGAAATAAACGCAAAGTGTGTAATATATATTCTTTATATATTACATATGAAAAATAACCCTTATATACTTCATACCGTTGAATTATATAACAAGGACAATCAATCCAAAGATAATGAAAAGTATATAATACTTGCAGTATATATAATAAGTGTGAATACTTAATTAAAAACCAATTAGTTTTGACATTACTTTAAGTTTAATAAAAAGACTTTGAATAAAGGTATACACATGTCTTAACTTGTGAATTAATCAAACCATGTTTGAACAGTTTAAACCAGTAAAAAATATAAATTATATTTTTAAATAATCATTTTTTCGTTCATCGACGGGCCGAGTCTAAATAAGTTATCTCCTTTAAAATGTATAATTTCTTATTTCGATAATCCGGATTATTGTCTAATACAATTTATTATATCTTAAAAATATACTTGGAGTCCCTTTTATCGGAATTTTCTAAAATAATGAAGCTTTAGTAAAACGTTACTAAATATAAAAATTTATATATAACTTTCGCCTGACATTTCCTTTATATATCCGTTCCCACTTTATCAAAATTCAAACGTTATCCCACTTTAATCAAATCATGTTGCAATATACACTAGTTAGTAATATATATATATAATATATATAAATATATATATATAATATATATATATATATAATATATCTATATAAAAATAGTATATATATATATATTTATATAATTCGACAAATTTTTAAATAGCACAATATTATTTAACCAATTGTAAACCACCACTAGATCCGTTATATAATTAATATTGGAAAAATTTATGAGTCCATTTTTGTAAACCAAACTCACCCTATGTTGTTTCGCTAAACCAAACGCGCCTATTTCTGCTAAACCAACCAAACAGATCCCCTTTTTGTTGTTTTCTCTAAACCCAAACGCACCCCTTGGTGTAAATCTGCCAAACCAAACGCACCTATTTCTGTCACAATAACCAAACGCACCCTTGTCTGTTCTATGCTAAACCACACGCACCCTAATCCGTTTGACCTGAAACCAAACGCACCCTAATCTTGTTAATAACCCAAAAACAAACACCCCTAGCTGCTGACCCGGGAACCACAACCAACAACACACCCTTTTCGAATGGCTGTCCTAAACCAAACAGCCCCACCCCGGCTGTTAATCACATAACCAAACGCACCTACGGTGGTGTTTGTATGTCAACCAAACGCACCCTTTCTCGTGAAATAATAAACCAAACACACCCTTTGTTGATGGTGGCTGCCAAACGCACCCTTGTGGTGGTGGCAGCCAAACGCACCTAATCTGTGGTGGTCTCGGCTAAACCAACGCACCCTGGTGCCAATTTACACTCGAAACAAACACACCCTCGGGTGTTTTCCACAACCAAATGCACCCTTTTGCGGTGCGAACCAACCCAAACGCAACCCTTTTGTTGGCTGTCACAGCCAAACACCCCTTAACTAATCAACCAAACGCCCCTTAACTGTTTATATCAAACCAAACACCCCTTAGCCGCTGTTACAGCCAAACGCACCGTAGGCTTCCCCAACCAAACGCCCTTTGTGGGCTGTTTTATTAAAACCAAATGCACCCATTCTCGATGAAATAATCAAACCGACGCACCCTTGTGGTGCTCGGGAAAAACAAATGCAGCCCTTGCTGCTGTTGCCGGATCCAAACGAACCCACCCGCTGTGGTGGTGGTGTTTTACCACCGAACCGAGCCGGAACAAAACACCCCTCGTGGTGTTTTCAATTCCTGTAGGCTCCCTAGATCATTCCATGGATGAAATCACAAGATCAATGGCAATGAAAGATTAACATTAAAGAACTTTTGATTGAAAGAAAACAAAGAGTTGCTACAAAAACTTAAGATGAAAAATGATAATGAAGTAGCTAACCTAATTTTGACTAAACTAGGTGTATTTATACTAACTAGGATTTGCCTTTGAGGGCTTTCTTTTTGGGCTTTTTACATCTTGACCCGTATACATAATAAACATCAATTAACATTGTCTTTCGAGCTAGACTTTTGTCTTGCATCTTCGAGTGACCGAAGCTTCTTTGTTCGGGTCCATTTATGTGATCCTAAACAATCTCCCCCTAGAATTGATGTTCATGAGAATTAGCTCACTCGTAGCTTTGTGTCTCTTTAGCTCGTGTTGATTAGGGTACTTTCACTTGAATGTGCTTGGTAAATCCAATCTTAAAAACACCTTGACATCAGAACATCAGAACTAGATGTAGACTTGGTCTTGATCATTGACTATAGTTAAGCTTTTCTTCCTCGTGAATTACTTTGTGATCTTCTTTTCGCTTTGACTTTGCCAATACGCTGATCTTTAGTCTCACATGCTCATATCTGTTGGAATCTTTGAAAGCTTTGATGATGTATCTTCTTACCCGTCCCATTTGAACTGTTGCATTTGAAGAAGACATTGATTTTTCAGAGATTAGCGGAAGCTTTTGAAAGTAAATTTCTTAATTACTTCAGATACGTGGTATGGATATGATCACATGTCTTGCATCGTTACTTTGAGTCGTTCAATTTTCGCCATGAAAGAACAATTTAAGTCACCAACAAAATACATTTTGTATATGTCAAATCCAACTTAATAATGGTGTTCCTAGAAAAAGCATTTTTTGTGAACACAACAAAGGTTTTTAATATTTTGAAGGGACCGATGTATAGACAATACACAATTCTTGGTCGGTTACATTAACCTCTGATCTCGTGAGGATCAATGATTTACATATAATACTGCACCTGTGATCAAAATCGATAACATTAAAAGAACCTTCTTGACAGGTTTTTCGGCACGTGAGACAAGCGAGTTCCCTCTAATAACCTAAGTATCCATATTCCCTAATGTTCGCCGTTCGTCTAGACCAGATTGTCCCGAAGACTAACACACTATAATATTGTCTACTATAAGAAATGGTAAAAAGAGGTGCGTCCAGTAAAAACAGTTACTATCTGCTGACTATACCAGTATAATATCCTTTTTTCAGCGTTCTACATTCTTAATACAATTAAGTAACGTAGAAGGCCTGTGGCAAAAATGATTTGAAAAAACAGTCGATGTGCTTATAAAATTTATTTTGGGGACACAAACGAAAGTTTAATCATAAAGCTCAGAATGAGTTTTGAAATATATCCCGAAAGATTATGAAGTGCCTTTGGGAAATCCAAACATGTACAAGTACAGTTAAGGAAATCCCCTTCCCACCCTAGTGGGCGCGCTGTCCCGAAAGACAGGCATGAGCATTCATACGAATACCCAGGTGGAGTACAACATCTCATTCCTCCAGATTCCATAAGATCACTTTCACAACGAACATGAAACAAAAAGATTCTTGTCCAGTTTTCAAGAATACGTGTGTATAACACAAACTTTTGGTACCTTGCATTTTTTGATCATATTAACCTTATGCTCCCCCCTACACATGTGCGTCCGATAATCGAAAGAGTTTAGCACAGCATGTATAAGGAACTTAGCAATTTTAGAATCAATCGAATCATTAAATTTATCCGTTTTACATGTTAAAGTCACATTTTTCTCTCCCCCGATCAAAAAGTATGAAACTTGTGATGGTTTATTTGATCTAGAATTGAACTTTTATAATGTATCACAAATCTCCCCCTCAAAGAATGAGTGAGGTGAAATAGCACAATTATTCAAGTGATCCATTGAAACAAGAACCCGTTAGAATACCCAGACAGGAATGAAACTGCAATCTGTCATAAGTTTGTAAGGCAGTTGGTTGTTTCGACCTTCACTCCAATAGAATTTCAGCAACAGTGTGGTCCAATTTGACCTGCCAAAAACTGTTAGTATACCTGATTCTCCCCCTCAAACTATGACCCATGTTCTATTTAAAGATCTATAGTCACAGTCTGATTTGGTCATCCCGAACATGTTTGATAAAAACAAATTGTTTATGAGAAAAAATAGTTCGGGGCTTAGACAACTTCTTGTCTGTAAAGAAATAATGCACTGAAACGTACACTAAATCTCTGGGATAAGACCGGGTTACAGTCGGAAATAACTGCAAGCCATTTTTTTTTTTTTTTTTTTTTTTTTTTTTTTTGTTTTTTTTTTTAATAATGTATATCCACAATTATACAATGTAAACACTTGGTTACTTCGGAGAACAGACTCATCCTGTAGTTCCTTCAGAGTCCCTGGCGACATTTGTTTAACTCCAAGCAGTGGGAGTAGTGTTGCGAAGCGCTCTCTCGGTAATGCCTTTGTAAAAATGTCAGCCAGTTATTT
Source organism: Tanacetum coccineum (assembly GCA_026074375.1). Taxonomy (NCBI): domain Eukaryota; kingdom Viridiplantae; phylum Streptophyta; class Magnoliopsida; order Asterales; family Asteraceae; genus Tanacetum; species Tanacetum coccineum. The sequence continues at coordinate 61,117 of BQNB010018762.1, read as the reverse complement.
TGGTATTTTTGTCTCCACGAAAATATAATCCCAACAAACCTTTTCCCTTTCAACCCTGCTCTTTGATGAGAGTGGTGACTGGGATATCAATGTGCTTGAGCGCGAGTGTTGCGAACACTATTGACAGCATAGAGCAATAGCACTTTTTTTTTTTTTCTTTTTTTTTTTTTTTTTTTTTTTTTTTTTTTTTTTGTTTTTTTTTTTTTATTTTTTTTTTATTGAATTGTCACAATCCATCGGAATTTATAGTTGAACGCAAATCCATAGTCCCGAGTATTAGAACCGCATCCAGAGGATTTGAGCACAGCATCCTGATAGGGCGATGTATTCAGCTTCTGTATTGGAGATGGCAGTACTTTTTTTCTGCTTTTTTGAATGACCAGCTAACAAGTCCGAGGTCCAAAGAAAATGAGCTGAACCGAAGTACTTCTCCGTGTGTCCAATGACATCCTGCCATAGTCAGCATCCTGCAAAACGTTAAGTACAAAGCCGGATCCCCTTCGGATACCACAAGACACCCATGTGAATGGTTCCTTTTAGGTACCGAAAGATCCGCTTTATAGCAGTAAGGTGCATTTCAGTAGGCTTAGCCTGGTATCGTGCACACATACAAACAGCAAATACTATGTCAGGTCTAGATGCACTAAGATACATAAGGGAGCCAACCATACCACGAAATCGTGTAGGATCAATGAGCTTTCCTCCCTTATCTTCATCAAGGTTGGGACGCTCCGCCATTGGAGTGTCAATGGGTGTGCATGAGTCAAAAAACCCAATACTTTTTACAGAAGATTTACCTGAGCAATATTTTGGATGGTTGTTGATAAAGATGCCTCTGGGATTTTGAGAAACTTGTAATCCTAAAAAGAATGACATTTGTCCCATCATCGACATCTTGAAAGTTGAGTTCATTTCAAAAGCAAATAATTTGCAGGCTTTGGGGTTAGTAGAGGCAAAGATAATATCATCTACATATATTTGTACCAGTAGAAGATGTTTGCCTGTTTTTCTCGCTCAGTGAAAGAGTGTAGGATCCGCACCACGCCTTTTGTAAATCCGCCTTGATTAGAAACGCTGATAGCTTTTGTCATACCATGCCACATGGAGCTCGTTTTAGTCCAAGAGAGGCTTTTCATGAGTCGGTACCCATGCGATGGATGCTCTGGATCTTACAAACCTATCTCGGTTGACTAACATAGACAACAACATTCAGTTCGCCGTTGAGGAATGCTGTTTTCACGTCCATCATAAGAATGAACCAGTACATACTCGCTGCATTAAGCAATGAAGAGTCTGATCGCTTCTAAACTAACCAACTGGAAGCAAATGATTCTTCAAAGTCAATACCAGCTGTCAGACGTAACCTTTCGCCTCAACCGAGCTTTGTTCTTCAAGACGCTCCATATTCATGCCAAACTTAATTTTTGAAAATCCAATTTGATTGGGAAGATAAGAATATTATCTGGACAGGTAAAAAGTATCCATACATCTAGACCGCCAAACTCATAATATTCCTTCCTGCATAGCCATAAATCCACACGGTTGCTTAGGAGCTTGCCATTGTAAAGTCTTGGTTCAACATGAAGTTTAAGAATTCATTAAAAGAAATACCACATCGCGTCGGTTTCTCCTAGCTGTTTCCTGTAGACGACAGGTCGATCTTTATCCCAATAATGTTATTCATCAAGCGGATGTTCTTGAGTCCACCTTTTGCACGTAGAGGTAATATTTGTTGTTGGTAAGTAACATCGATATTGACAGAAGTTTTGGATGAAGATGCTTCTGAACCACGGTTATCAGGAGCAATATAGGTGTCAAAACACAATTACTGTCAACATGATCGATATATGTTCAACATCAGAATCACTAGTGTCTGGTAGAGGTTATTTGATGAGGCAAGAGGCTTTTCAGGACTCCAGAAGCGCCTACCTGAGATAAATCTGTTGTGGAAGGAGAAACCATTTTGGCAAATCTCGGGAGTAGCCGGGCAGCATGAATCATAAACCGGAGTTATCGAAACAAACCGGAAGGAATCGGAACAACCTCAACATCATCAAACCATTGAAACCAAATCGACCACCTGTTTCTTTGAAGGAGGGACACTAGGTGGTTCTGGGTCCTTTTACTAGTGGCAGAACGCTTTGCGTCCTGACTGTAAAGCATAAGTTCGAGTCTGAACTGTTTGGCACAGAAGTCATTTTGTTGAGGTTGCGAGCCTGAACTGTTTGAACCAGACGTCAAACCTTACGGAAGTTTCATCGAAGGCAACATGAACGGTTCCCCTGAATCATGCGCGTTCTTTTATTGTAGATTCGGTACGCCTTCTTGGTGGGTGCATAGCCAACAAATATACCTATATCTGCTTTCGCCTTGAGTTTACCAACGTCATCGTAGTCATTGGTAGGATAGCACAGAGATCCAAACACTCGGAAGTATTGTAGATTAGGTTTCTTATCCTTCAGCAGTTTCCATTAATAGGTTTTTTCCGAGAAGCGTGGTGTAACAAGAGATCGATTAAGAGTATAACACGCAGTGGCTACAGCTACAGCTTTCAGCCCATAGGAACAGTGGAGCTTTCGCAGAAGATGAAGATAGTACGAGCAAGCTTCCATAAAGTTCGGTTCCGTCTTTCGGACATACGCCGTTTTTGTTGTGGAGACCCGAGGTACGCTTTGTTTCATGAGAATACCAACACTCTCAAACCATCCGTCCGAGAGTACTAATTTACAAACTCTGTTCCATTATCTGTTTCTAACGAGCGAACAGTAAAGCATTAAGGGCCTCGTTGATCTTCACAATAAACTTCTCAATCGCTGAGGATTTCATCCTTTTTTCGAAGAAATTCGTACCCATCCAAAAATCTGAGGTGTAATCATCCACTATCACCAAAAAATACTTCTTCCGTTGATACTTTCTTGATCTCATTGGTTCCCCCGCAGAGGTCCATATGTAGTGTATGGAGAACTTCAGTATTGGTGTTTTCCGTCTTTAGTGGATGAGATGCTTTCTTGCTTTTACCTAGCTGACAAGATGGACACAAATGATCTTTGTCATATTTCAGCATGGGTAAACCTCTGACTAGATTTTTCCGAGCCAATTCGTTCAATGGTCCGAAATTCAAGATGATTCAACCGACGATGCCAATAACCATGAACTTCGGGAAGAGGGCTTTTTGTAGCAAGCCACACTGGTGAACGCTGACATCATAATCATTCCAGTGAGATGGAGTACAAGAGTTGGTTTATCCGTGGAACCTTTGAGTAAGATCCACCATAATCGAAGTTTGCGGATGTGACATGAATGCTGACGGAATGCAACTTCTAAACCCCATCACAAAACTGTCCTACTTGAGAATAGGTTGTGCTTGAGTCCATCAAACATAATAACCTCGAGAGATGATAGTGTCACCCAGTTTAATAATCACATAGCCCAATGATAGCTGCATAATCAACGTTTGCCAAAGTCACACAGTACCAATAAACTTTTCCACAAAGTTAATAAGACGCGCACGATCACCGGTCATATGTCTTGAGCATCCAGAATCCAGATACCATAGAACAATCTGTACTACCTGCGGTAACACAAACATTTACGGTGATAGGATGCCCTGAAGGGTTCCGGTTAGTTAACAATCAAAGATACCAGAGATCCCTTTGGAACCTGCCTTTCGGAATCCACTAAGTTTCTGGTCTAGTCAAACCTAGAGAACCCATAGTTAATTGGTGGCTAGAACTAGCACCGGGGCATTCTATGCAAATCAATAGATTCCATTGGAAATCTTAGTTTAAAGGATGTTCTCAAATAATGAGAAATGCCTTCCAGTGGGCTTCCACTGAGGCTTGCTATTAGCAACAGGTTTGCTAATCGGTTTCCAGACTTTCTTAATTGGTTTCCATTCTTTCTTGGGTTTTGGCCCGTGGTAAAACCTTAGTCTTGGTGGGGTTTGACATTCACAGAACCATCAAACATAAAACCAAACAATTCATATGATTTGCAAAAACCAAGATTTGAGTTACATGCACACACAACATTGTTCAGTAGAAACAGAAACAGAAATGTTTAACAAAGCAAATTTAGAATCAACACGATTCTTTTTATCAAAAGTCCCCTATGGTGTGGCTCTACTCTACCTCGCATTCGCACTTCTTAACCGGCAATGAAACTATGAATCCGAGGGGCACTCTTAGGCACAGTTATTTGGCTTGTTTTCCAGAAGTGGGTTTTACTCCTGTAGACATAGGTACACACACGTTAGTTTGCTTATTAGGATGCACTACTGGTTTTTGAGTTGGTTTGAGTGAAGGTCTGGGGGGTTCACTAAAAGTTACGTGCTTCTTCTTAGGTACCCCACCTACCTGGGTTGGTTTGACCCAGTTTAGCACGTTTGGGTGTTGGAATATACAATAGAAACCTTAAGTTGTACATTCCAGGAGCAAGCACTTTAGGTGTCCTCAGAGGTTGAAGTCCACTAATTGTTGTACCGGTCACATGGGCTTTTAGCTTGGGTATTCTCAGCAGTGAAGGGCACTAAGCTTTTCCAGATAAGCAAGTAAAACGTGAGTGAGTATTCGTTTCGCCTTTGACAGTTCATATATCGTCATTTCAGACCTCACTTTTCTACTTAAGGCCATCCTAGCTGAAACCAAAGTGAGGTACTCGTATCTTTCCACAAACTGAATTCTGTCAGTTTCTAAATACTGTTGTCACAACTTACCTACAGTTGGAACCTACATTCAACACCTCAATGATTTATCTGAGCAAATCTAAATAAATTCCTGATAGTGTCATCATACCCTTAAGCTGTTGTCTTTTACTGTTAATTTCAAAAATTGCATTTGAGGCACTAGAAAGTGTCTATGCACTGTTTAATTCTGAAATTTAAAGTGTAAACTAACATAATTTCCTGTTCGAGAATTGCAAAAAAACGTTTTTCTTAATTCAGAAATTAGCTGTTTCCTTTCTGTTTTGAAATCTCATCCTTTCAAGTTCAAGAACTTTAGTGTGTTCCTTATCGCGGTGCAGATCTAAGAACTTCGTAAAGGCAATTACGAACAGGTGGCACAACAATTATCGGAAGAAAGCACAATAGACATAAATCTTTTTCTAAAACAACTCAGCAATTAAGCATTTCCATTTAAGATTAAAAAAGATTTTTCTACTCTAAGGTCAGGTTCCTTGTTTTTACCAAGAACCATTGTTCCATATTCCCCTCCAGTTCATCAAAAATCAGTTCAATATTCATATATCTCTTGAAAATGTTATCATTAGCACTTGGATATGTTTTTGAAATGTCCCGTAAAGTGTACAGGTTGTTGTTCAACAAACCTGTTATTGGCATATAAAACACCAGATCAAAAACTATAGTCCTGGTCTTTGATTGTTCTTTGTCTTTTATATGACACCTTCAAATTGAGGGAAAAAACAGCAATAACGTTTCCAAGACTGGCCATACCTTTGACCTTAGGAGGTCGACTTATATTACGAAGCAAAGGAGTAGCAGCGTGGCTGATTTACTAGCTTGACTAGCAATTTTGTGGCATAAAGCCAAATCGCCTGATCTCCCAGATAGGTCCTTCTGAGGAACGAACATAATGGCAAATTTAGCTTGTCATAGAAACCGTATTTGCGTGTTCGAACCAATGCCCCTGGTATTTCGTTCATCTTTTTCCATGCTCACAACCTTGGTGAAACCAATGACCTCTTCCACTATCCCCCAAAACTAACAGGTGTGATTGGGATGCAACAGGGGTATCCAAGCATCATACAAAAACAGGTTGAGAAAAAACTGCTTGGCCATATAACCTAGAACCTGGGTTTACGGTCCTAGTATGTCCTTGAGCACGTCATTGGTTGACTTTTGGGTATTCTTTGAAAGCATGGGAAAAAGTTTGTGTTTGGTATTTTTCAACTTTGCAACATATCTTCTTGCAACTTTGTTAGCATTTAACAACTATTTCATCTAGATAACTATCCTGCTAGTTTCTCTTCTCAGATAAAAACTTTTTCCTTTCAGATTTGTAAAAAATGCAATTTGATTTTTCTTTTCCTTGAAAGAGTGGACATTAGCAAATCGTTTTTCTTGCAACAAGTTCACAGCGTTACCTTTATTTAACGCTGAATCACAGGTCTTGTTCCTGTCTAATAGAAAATAAAGGATAAAAGACCTTTGTTTCAAGATCAAGTTTGACCTTGTTGGATCAACGACATATTTCTCTTATGGCTTGCATTGTAAGTAAACTCAATTTTATTAAGGTCTCTATTTCAAACATTTTTCTTGGTTAACCTATGCAAGTCCATCTAGTTGGGTTTGCAAGTCAGTTAAAATGGCAATCAAAGAATACTTTATTATCTCAGATGTGGTCCAAAGCAGAATACCCTCCGACCATCAGTATGGAACATTTTGCGGCTTCGTGCAAAAGAATACTGATGCAACGAATCGTAATTAGTCATCAATCATCAGTCCTCAGCATCGGATCCTAAATGTTCTTCCTGGTGGCATCTCCTGAATCTGATTAACCACATTATCAAAAGATTTGAATGTTCAATGGAGTTGGAACCTCATTGAATGTATTGTTGTTTGCACCAAGTTGGATGACAAAGTTGGCCATAAAAGCGACAGCAGCATTGGGGCCAATTTCATCCACGTCTGAGTCATAACGCAATACCTCGTGAAAATTGGCTTGAAACATGTTTGTTGTAGTCAGTCCTAGAGGTTGATCAAAGTGGCGGGTGCATTTACATCAGCGAGGGAATTGCTTTCAGCTTCAGCATCTAACACATCTCCTTTCTCTTTAGCTTCCATCAGTAAAGCTTTATCTTTGAAGTACTGAGAGTCCATCTTTCTCTTGGGTTCTTTACACTGCCTAGCAACATGTCCTTCTCCTCTGCAGTTGTAACATATCACCTTCTTGCCTCGAGCACCTGTATTACCAACATTACCTGGAGCCTTCCTCTGAACTGGTTCAGTAACAATGTGACCATCATGCACCGTAGCATGAGTCCCCCTTGATTGGGAGGAAGTCCGGAGCTGGGTTTGTGGTGGGTGGAAACTGCTTTTTGGAAACCACTTGAAGAGATTAGCAATCTGAGTCAAAGGGCCAACAAAGTGTCATTCCGGAGACGAGCAAGGTTGAGGACTAGGAGTTGAGGGTGATGAAAGAGCAGGTGCAGATGTGGTGTGAGCTACATAGGCCAGTGGATCAACAATACTTGTAGACTGCTCCTGTTTCTTGAGAGTCTTTTTGGCATGAGGCTCATAGGCTTTGAGATGAGTATAGATCTGAACATAAGGTGTGGTTGAGATATCCATGTTCTGTTTGACATTAGTCACATACTTTCCCCAATAAGCCGGAAGGTTGTTGACAAACTTGGTGTTCATTTGATGAGTTGGAATATTGAGCTGAGTAATCTTCATGTCATTCACAAGCTTGTGGAAACGCACAAAGTAGTCATGAATTGATTCGTTTCCCAATACACAAAGCGTTTCATACTCATCAAACAGATCTTCCTTCCTTTGTTTGAATAGTCCTACCTTATCCTTGCATAACAACATCCCCCACATTATCCCCAAATCTCCTTGCAAGTGCTTGTTTGATTGAGGTTGTTGAAGTATGTTCTAGGAAGACCTTGACTGAGATGATTTCAGCTTGAGTAACAGCCATCTCAAGTAATGTTTTTTCACTCTTCAACATGAATTCCAGAATCAAGTTTCTCTTCTTGGTGCAAGGCACAGCAGCAAATCAGTAGATGGAGGATCAGTGATCAAAGTGTGAGGTTTAGGGCCCATTTCATGTGATAGATTTCCAATAACTGCTTGCCATTTGGGTTTGCCACGAATTTACCAGTGTATACAATCTTCCAAGAATCGTAGTCACTTACAACCAACATAGGAGGAGATATCGGTAACCCATATGCAAGCATTTGTCACTTTCTTCTTGGATGCCATTGAATAAGTTAAGTTTAGTAAAATGACTGATCCGTTAAGTGATTGATGATTTGTTTGATTTGTGTTTATGTTTTTGTTGTTGTTTGATTATTGTGTTTGGTTTAAGAGGGATAGCTTGATCGGTTCACACTAGAGTTGACTAGTTCGGTCCTTGAAAACTGAAAAACGTCAATAAATCATAGAAAACGATGTTTTTGGCCTTCGAAAAATCCTTAACCAGCTAAAGTGATACACACAAAAAGCGTGATCCGTCTCGTTTTTTGTCTTCGATTTGAGAGTCCACGGGCCCTAAAAACGGACTTACGGATCAAAAGTTAAGCCGATTTTTACTGAAACCCTTTTCGTCACACAAGTTTTCAAAAAAAATTTCGTTCGGTCCAAAAAAAAATTGCTCGTTCGATCGTCTAGTTCGAACGTCTCGTTCGATCGTCCTCTCGTTCGATCGTCTTCTCGTTCGATCCACTTGTTCGATCGCTTGTTCGATCGCTTGTTCGATCGCTTGTTCGAACCCCTCGTTCGATCGCTTGTTCGATCCCTTCGTTCGAACGCCTTGTTCGATCGCTTGTTCGATCCCTTCGTTCGAACGCCTCGTTCGATCGCTTGTTCGTTTCCATGCTTCGTTCGAGATTGCTTATCGGTTCGATTGCTTCGTTTCGATCGCGTTGTTTCTACTCGCCCTCTCGTTCGATGCTTCGTTTCGAAACGACTCGCTTGTTTCGAAACCCATCCCTCGTTCGACACGCCAAAACCGAAACAGCCACCCAACACCTGCCTTGTTTCGAATCCCCTCGTTCGAAACGGCCGTTGTTCGATTTGTTTTTGATATCCACTCGTTCGAACGCCACACGAATGTCGCTCGTTCGATCGAAACGACTAAAACTCGTTCGATCCCATCCCCAGTCTTATGTTAAACACTTTTTCGAACAAAAAAGAAAGAACAAACAAAAAAATTTACTAGATCGTTGATTTGCTAGACAAGATGGTTTGAGTGATATTAGATTTAAACATAAACCATCTATGAAATCAAGAATCAAAAACACAAAAATAATCAAAAAAACAACTCAACTATTTATTTTTTCGAAAACAATAAACAAAAGAAAATACAAACCAAATCAATACATCAATCTTATAAGTCTCTGAAACCAATTGTAGCTCCCCTAATCAATTCCCTGGAATGAAATCACAAGATCAATGGCAATGAAAAGATAACATTTAAAAAGAACTTTTGATTGAAAGAACACAAGAGTTGCTACAAAACTTAAGATGAAAAAAATGATAATGAAGACGCTAACCTAAATTTTTGGACTAAAACACTAGGTGTATTTAAAACCAACTAGAGTTGCCCTTTGAGGGCTTTCTTTTTGGGCTTTTTACATCTTGACCCGTATACATAATAAACATCAATTAACATTGTCTTTCGAGCTAGACTTTTGTCTTGCATCTTCGAGTGACCGAAGCTTCTTTGTTCGGGTCCATTTATGTGATCCTAACAATTCCGTACCACGCGCACCCTTGAGGCTTCGAGACACCACCGAACGCGCCCTTGGCGGCGGCTGACGTCGACAAGAAAAAAGAGGGGGAAGAAGCGCGCGTGGAGGAGAGTGGTGTAGTGGGTTGGGTAGATCGGAAGAAGAGGAACACTTTTGAAATCGGCCGGAAAAGTCCGCAGGAAAAGTTTTCCGGCGGCGGCGCGACAGTGGTGGCCGGATCCGGCGGTGGTGGTGGCTGGCCGGATACTTTGGGGGAGAGAGAGAGAACTAGTGAATGTGTGTGTGTTTATAAGAGATGGAAATGAAAAAAATATATATATAAGCTTTTAATATATATTAAAAGTTTTAAAGAAAGTGTCAAATCCTTTATAGTATAGGGTAAAAAGTGTAACTTTTTAATATACTTTTGATTAAAAGCGGTTCGAGACTCGTTTGGGCGACTTAACTAATGATTCAATGCGCGAAACTTGCGCCGTTGTTTTCCAAATCATTTTTCTGATAAAAATAAGTATTCACTTGATAATATTTCATGAATATTTTATAACATTTAATAAAATATCTGTTATTTATTTTGTGAACCGGTTACGCCTAGTCTAAAATAGAAAGAAAATGGATTTCAGCTCGAATATTCGCGTTTTCAACAATTGCTTTTAATTAAATTGCTAAGTATTTTATTAAATATTTTTATTAAATAAAACGTTGATTATAATTAAATTAATTTAATTATTTTTCCCGTTCTAATTACTTTGCGAGGGCATTTTTCATCACCTTTCTTCCTGACTGTTTTCTTTTATCGCTTTCCCTTCCCCGGGTCTTCCTGGTTTAAACTAAAAAGTTGTCAGGAATGTCGTTTTACATCAAATTGCTTTAGAGTCCGAATAATGAAAACGTGATTTAACTACTCGTTTTTGATAATTCAACCTAGGAATAACTTATATCTCCTTTTAAAATTCCGAAAATTCTCGGATGTTACAGTACCTACCCCTTAAAGAAATCTCGTCCCGAGATTAAATTTGGGTGTTTATCCCGATTGTTGTGACCAAGGAAGACTTAAAATTTAAATAACCTCGTTTCAAAACAAGAACGCTAGATAACTTTATTCAGCAAAATTCGGTGTTTCTACACTTCTTAATCTACCAAAATTTTGGCTAGGTTTGTCCAGGATATTTAATTAAATCCATCCCAAAAAGGGAATCTCAAAAATAATAATCATAATAGATCTTTTGACAGGTATAAAACCGCGTTAATAGGGGAAAGTCTCATTATAGTGAAAACCTCAAGAAGAAGGTGTAGTCCCCGCCCCCGTGAGTATAATTTGTTATAAGTTTATCAAATGTCTGAGGCGGATTCTCGTTTCAAATCTACTAATTGTAAGGTTCGATGATTCATATCAACGTGGCTTATGGATGTAAGTACCCAACTTACTTGGCAGTACCTAATTAATATCATGACTTAAATTGGTGTACTATTTGTCTGCAATGAGTAATTCAACTGAATACTATATCGACATATGCTTATCTTGTTTAAGGTGGGTTTTCATCCCCTTAGTTGAATAAGTTTGACAATCTGGTACCCACTCCATGGACCCCCACAACAGCAACCAGTACACAATAACCTATGACAAATGGTGATGGGATGCAGAGGGTGAGGACCCTCCGAGAAACAATATCCCCAGAATAAAGTTCAACAAATGGGAGGAGCTTGCGGAAAGCTTATGCGATAGAACGGGGCGGATTAATGGTTCCCTCAATCGTTAGTTCGAGGATGACGCAACTCCAATAGTTCAATTGTGTAACAAGTCTGTTAGTTCCACGAACAGTTCGTGATTGCAAGGATTTGCAATCGTAAAAGTAATGACTTAAGAATGAGATAAGGTAGCTCAAGCGAGGCCTTAAGATTTCTGCGGAGTGGCAAGGCACTATTGTGCTTCTAAACCTTTTTAACGGATTCTGGTGATTATCGAGTTCAGGTTCATACTCGTCTCATATCGGATACCATTAAGCCCACTCATTTATAATTTATTATTTGCATAAAGAAGCGTCCCAATTTATGTAAATAATAAATTGATAAACTTATGGTTCGGTGATTTAAAATTTATTTATTTAAATGAAGAGGCGTCCCAATCCTTTTAAATAAACAGATTAAAACATCCCTACAAATAATTCCGCCGTTGCAAGCGCGTAACCCACATAACTTTCAAGGTGATGGATGACATGACGATGCATGTGCTCTAATGAGTATGGGACGAGTGTTCAAACTCGTCTTCAGGGTGGGGAGACCGGAGTAAAAACACCCAAAAAAATTTCGACCTAGATTTCAAGATAGGTAAAGAGACCTTAGGTTAGAGTAAACCAGGTAAAAGTCTCGATGAACCAGTCAACATAGCAATTATCATATAAATTCTCTTATTTACAAGTCCCGCCCCATACAAGACTTTGTTAATAAACTTAGATTTATACATAATCCCATTTAACAGAACTTGTGACAGGGCTTTGATAACAAACAATATATCAATTCAATACCAATCCTCATATTACAAGTCCCGCCCATACAAGACTTGTAATACTTAGATTCATATATAATTCCATGTAAACAAAAATTATAACGGTCTTCGTGTAATACTATATTGTATAAAGCTATGAAGAAAATGATATTCTTAGAGACCATTGTTTAACTTACAATGTCTGGGAAACGAAAGTGAGACCATTGTATGCAACTCACAGAAAGTTCTAACGAGTAGAATGAGACATTGTTTAACTTACAATGTCTTAAAAATAATTCCTGGTAATTTATATAATACTCATATATAAATAGCGACGAAATGTACGCGAAAGGAATGCAAGCATATAAATATAATATATATGTACTGCCACGTAAGCACTTAATACCAGCACGAAAAGTAAAGCAACAAAGCAAGTAGCGGTATTTGGCACTTTGAAAAATGTTGAGTGATGCAATGTTTGAAGAAAAACGGTTATAGTCCCAGGGTAAAATATGCAACCTAGTTCTCTATAACCATTGCTCAGATACCCATCTGTAAACACCCCCAAAATTTCAAACAACGCAGGGAATACCAACTGGGTGCTACTTTCAGTATACACAAGCGCTAGATAACAAGAGAACGACCTCTAAATGGGTGTCGTTTGTAAAACAATCCTCGTTGGATTTTCGTGAAATCCTTAAATAATTGTTTTCCCCATAATTGCGATTCACAAAGCGAAAAGCATTGAAAGCGTCACAACGAGATTAATCATTTGTAAAATCCAATTATGAAATCTTGGGTCAAAATTAGACATCCAATGCACATCAGATAAATCCAAGCATCTAATATCACCTGAAAAAACATGCTTAAAACGTCAACATAAAAGTTGGTGAGTCATAAGGTTTAGTTAGATATGAATAATAAACCCAACGGGTTTCCAAGTATATAGACCATTTAAATCCTTAAATGTCCTTCCAAAATATATGTATGATTTCTAAAATCAACAGTTGCAAAACATGCCAGACCATTTAAATCTCCAAATAGTCTCCAAAACGTATAACATAGGACCACAAGATTTTCCCCGTGATAAAGCAAACCTCAACTATCACAAACATATAAACTTCCCGTGATGAAACAACAAATGCAAACATCACGAAACCCTGATTACGTTTTCTAAGCTCATGACAACCTGAAGCTCGACAAATCTTTACTCTTGCAATAATATATATTTGCAATTTTCTGCCCCAATGATGTCTAAAACACCCGAAACATCCCCTAAATCGACAATGCTATACAACGATCGTATCCCCCCGGTGATAGGCCTAATCACCCTAACGGGGTCATTTCCAAATAGATCCTAAATCATAACATTCGCGCTCACAATACTGAAATTTCACAACCTACATCTATGCAATTGATAAGTTCAAAATAAAGGGGCACAACTTGGGTTATCGCATACTTAGGCAAACACGTAATCTATAATTATAAAATTGATCCACTAGGTCCATTATAAAACGATGCATGATTTCACATCCCAAAATATATATAATATTTATCCAAAACTGGTAAAAGTGAGGCTATGAAACTCAAATAACCTTTTAAAAATCAATCACATTCTTTATATAGAAAACCCAGTAAGTAAAGAGTTTTTTGTAGACAACAAGTATTCCCCCCTCGCGGATTATAAAAACATTCAAAAGAATGAAAAAAGCGAGGGTTATGAACTCACACCTCGATGATTAGAAAACGATTGACAGATAGGCATCTAATATGCACAACACGAACGGAAGACGAAGCGGCTCGATCAAGAAGTTGCAACTAATCTTAACGGCTAAGTCCCACTAGCCTAGGATAATGTATTTGGGTTTCCCGATGAATGGTTACATCAACGCTAAACACGTTTGATAAGATTTAGATTTAACGCTGTTAATGGTTGGTGGTTGGTTAAATAAATAAATTAAAAAGTGAACGCAATGTGGGTAATATATATTCTTTATATATTACTTATGAAAAATAACCCTTATCTAATTCCTACCGTGAATTATATAACAAGGACAATCAATCCAAAGATTAATGAAAAGTATATAATACTTTGCAGGTATTATATAATAAGTGTGAATAATACTTAATCGAATTAGGTTGTGTAATTACTTTTAATAATAAAAAAGACTTTGAATAATGGTAGACACATGTCTTAACGTTATGAATTAATCAAACCATGTTTGTAACAGTTTATAACCATTATAAAATATAAATTAATATTTTATAAATCATGTTTTGTTTCATCGACGGGTCATGTCTAAATAGTTATCTCATTGTAAAAGTATAATTTCTTATGCGTTTATCTGGTTATTGTATAATACAATTTATTATATCTTTAAAATATAACTTGGTCCCTTTTAAATATATTAATTCGTTTTCCTAAAATCAAAAGAAACTTTAGTAAAACATTAACCTAAACATAAAAATTTAGAATAAAAATTTCGCCATGACATTCCGTATTATATATCGTATTTTCCGTCCCCACATTTATCAAGAATTCATTCAATCAACTTTTCCCACTTTAATCAAATCGAGTTGCAATAAACACAAGTTTATTAATATATATATAAAATTAGACAAATTTTTAAATAGCACATTTATTTAACCAATATATAAAACCACCACTAGAATCCGGTTAATATAATGTAATATTACGAATCATAGTATTTTATATTCGTCACCAGTCTAATATAATGTATTTGAAAAATAATAATTAGTCACATTTATTTAACCAATTAACCACCGGTCCGATTTTAATATTTATATCAAATCTTGATATATTTTTATTAGTTAAGGTTATATATACCAAACGAACCCTCGTTGTTTCGCTAAACCAAACGCGTCTTTCGTGGTATAATCATCAAAACCAAACGCCATCTTGGCTGCTAAACACGAACCAAACACATCCTTATTGCATTTTCTGCCAAAACCAAACACCCCTTTAATGCAATCTGCCCAACCAAACACCCCCTTCGTGGGTTGTGTCACAGCCAAACGCACCCCTTGTGCTCTAGTGCCAAACCAAACAGCCCCTTCGGCTTGTTAAACCCACAACCAAACATCCCCTTGGCTACCTTAAACCAAACAGCCCCTTTGTGGGCTGTTTTAATACCAAACGCACCCTTACTCGTGAAATAATAAACCAAACACACCCTTTGTTGGTGGTGGCTGCCAAACGCACCCTTGTGGTGGTGGCAGCCAAACGCACCTAATCTGTGGTGGTCTCGGCTAAACCAACGCACCCTGGTGCCAATTTACACTCGAAACAAACGCACCCTCGGGTGTTTTCCACAACCAAATGAACCCTTTTGCGGTGCGAACCAACCCAAACGCAACCCTTTTGTTGGTTGTCACAGCCAAACACCCCTTAACTAATCAACCAAACGCCCCTTAACTGTTTATATCAAACCAAACACCCCTTAGCCGCTGTCACAGCCAAACGCATCGTAGGCTGCCCCAACCAAACGCCCTTCGTGGGCTGTTTTATTAAAACCAAATGCACCCATTCTCGGTGAAATAATCAAACCGACGCACCCTTGTGGTGCTCGGGAAAAACAAACGCAGCCTTTGCTGCTGTTGCCGGATCCAAACGAACCCACCCGCTGTGGTGGTGGTGTTTTACCACCGAACCGAGCCGGAACAAAACACCCCTCGTGGTGTTTTCAATTCGGTACCACGCGCACCCTTGAGGCTTCGAGACACCACCGAACGCGCCCTTGGCGACGGTTGACGTCGGCAAGAAAAAAGAGGGGGGAAGAAGCACGCGTGGAGGAGAGTGGTGTAGTGGGTTGGGTAGATCGGAAGAAGAGGAACACTTTTGAAATCGGCCGGAAAAGTTTTTCCGGCGGCCGGCGCGACGGTATGAGTGTCGGATTTTATTATTTTTATCTGTGGTGGTGGTAGCTGGCTGGGATACTTGGGGTTCGAGAGAGAGCGAGAACTAGTGAATGTGTGTGTGTTTATATGAGATGGAAAATGAAATTTATTTTATATATATTAAACTTTTAATATATATTAAAAGTTTAAAGAAAAAGGTGTTCAAGTCTTTTATAGTGTTATGTAGGGTTAAAGTGTACTTTTGTAATATTCTTTTTGATAAAAAGCGGTTCGACACCTTCGTTTTGGGCGATTGACTAATGATTCAACGCGGCGAAAACTTGCGCCGTTGTTTTCAAATATTTTTCTGATAAAAATGAGTATTCACTTGATAATATTTCATGATAAATTTTATAACATTTTAATAAATTATTGTTATATTTTATTTTGTGAACGGTTCGCATAGTCCTAAAATAGGAAAGAAAATGGATTTCAGGCTGATTTTAGCGTTTTCCAACAATTGCTTTTATTAAAATTGCTAAGTTTTTTATTAAATATTTTTATTAAATAAAACAGTGATAATTAATATATAATTTAATTATTTTATCGCTTCTAAAATCTTGCTGAGGGATTTCAGTCACCTTACTGACAGTTTTGGGTGTCTCGGTCAAACTAACAAGGTTGTTGGAATGACGTTTTAAATAAAATTGCTTTAGGAGTACGAATAATGAAAACGTGATTTAACTACTCGTTTTTGATAATTCAACCTAGGAATAACTTATATCTCCTTTTAAAATTCCGAAAGTTCTCGGATGTTACATTTTGGAGTCAGTTCTGGACAAAAAATTTACAAATAGGAGTGACATTTTAATTTACATTTCGCGAATTAAAAATGCTTAAGGTACTTAAAATGAAGTATTTAAGTTGGTCGAACGGAATGGAAACTACGGTATAGAATTAAGACAGGAGAAAAGAAAGGGAGGAGGGAGAGGGCAATTACTGTAAGGCGGGGAAGGAAGAAAGGAAGGGTGAAGAGGAGGAAGAATGGATACTTAATATTTAAGACAGTCTTTTTTATTGGGTAGGGAAGGGAAGGGGCGGAAGAAGATGAAGGACAAGGGGGAGAAGGAACTATGCTTTAGGATAAGAGAAGAGGACATCTAGTAGAGTTTTGGTATGTGTTCACTACATCTAATTAACCAGAAGTTGTTGATCAGTTATAAACGATTCTCGTTTAAGGGCTTCGGTAAGAATGTCGAGAGTTGTCGACGCCGACACTTTTTCGATTGGATATGTCCTTTCTGGACATGATCATAAAGAAAGTGGTGATGATTTTCGATGTGTTTTCGTTTACGAGAATGTTCACGGGGTTTTTTGCTATGTTTAATCGCGCCTTTTTTGTCGCACATGATAGGGAGTAGTCGAGTCGAGTCAAGTCGATATGAGCTTGTTGCATCTATTGTACTTTATTGGACATGACTTTCCGGAGTTACATATCAGTTCGGTGTTTTTCGAGAAAAAAGATGTCAAATAACTTCCCTAGAACATACAAATTACCGCTAGTGCATCTTTCGATCCAGCATAATATTTGCATGAATCAGGAGCATGCATATACTATGTTTCTATTTGCCGGGCCCTCTAGGTTTACCATAATCTAGTGTAGTGCCTTTAATGTATAGGAAGATACGCGTACCGCTTCAAGGTGAGAAGTTTTGGAGCCTTTGGAAGCGGGCAAGAAGGCATACACGACTAAACATGATATCGGTGGCCTACTTGCCGTTAGTTATAATTAAATTCTATCATGCCTCGATCCTTGAGTACTATCTACCGACTCATACTCTTCATCTTCGTAGAGAGTTTGGTATCGGTGGAATGGGGGTTTTCATTGGTTTATGATTCGTGTGCTAAGCTAAATTTCTTTGCATTCTTTTAATATATTTAGATTGATTAAAAAAAAATCATATTCCATATGTTTTATTTGTATAGTTACAAGGAAGAAGTTAAGTTCACATCATCATGCTCATTCGAACTCGTCTGCATGTTTTTGGCAAAATTCATCAACATGTCTTGACAAGTCAACCGAATATGATGTCATCGACATATATTTGACGTTTGATGAGTTTGAACTCCTATTCTTAGTTAAAAAGAGGTTATCTACATTCCATTTTCTATTCTTGTTTAATGAGGAAGCTTTTAATCTATCTTTACAAGGGTTGGGGGGGTGGGCTTGTTAAGCATATAAAGCCTTTCTTTAGTTTTTTAAAACATGATTCCGGTTTTTCAAGTCAATGAATCCTGGAGGTTGTGACAGTATACCTCCTCATTGAAAAAGTTCAGGACTGCACTTTTTTATACCATTTAGAATAGTTTAAAGTCTAAAGCATCAAGCATACGCTAATGTATCTGATTGACTCAAGTCTTAGCAACTGGGGCGTAAGTTTTCATCATAATCGATGACGCTCTTGTGGATGGTTGCCTTGAGCAAATAACCTAGCCTTATTTCGAGAAACAATTACGTTCTCGTCTAACTAATTTTTAAACACCCAATTAGTTCCTATAATTATCATAATCCTAGGTTGTGGAACTAACTCCCAACCGTCGGTAGCAATGATATTGATTTACAATTCTTATTGATTAGCGACTATTCCAACTATTTCATCCGTTAGCTTCATTCACATTTCTTGGTTCTATAGCTAGTATAAAACAAAAGAAGTTTACTTGGTTTTGGCTGGTGATCTAAGGGTTCTTTGATTAAGGTTTTCCTATAACATTTTCTAATCAGATGTTTTAAGTCCTTTATATTGACTATTTCGTCATTCTCTAAAGTTTCATCTCATAATGTCATTTTCTAGGTTTTTCTTTTCGATTAAACCTTATATTGTTTCTTCTTCATCAATAGTCATCATCTCAACAAGGGTGATGTCTTAGCAGGGTGGAGGAGTTTCATCGATGTCACGTTAAGTGATCTTCGACTTTCTGTGTGTTTGTTTTGTTATGGATGAGTAGGTTTCTATTTTGAGGAATAACTAAAAAGATACCTTGTATGACTTTGGGTCACTATTTAGTAATGTAGTTTTAGTGTTTAGAATGAAGCACTGCTTCCAAACACTCATAAAGTTAATCTAAAGTAGGTTTCAACCTCTTAAGAGTTCGTAGGGTTGTTTTTCTAAGATTACTTTATTAGGATTTCGGTTGAGAATGTATGTTGAAGTGTCTACTGCGTACACAAACTTTTGTAGTAGTAACGTTTGCTATCTCAACATAGTCCTACTCATTTCTTGAAGTGTCCTATTTTTTCTTTCAACCACGCCATTTGATTGAGGGGTGTGTGGAGCTGAGAAGTTATGTGTAATACCATTGGCATTACAAAACTCTCCAAATTGCACCTCATTATCAAATTCCCTACCGTGGTCGGTTCTTATTGACACTATTGTACATCCTAATTGGTTTTGAATTCTCTTACTAAATATTTTGAATTGATCGAAAGTTTTGGTTTTGTCCTTAAGGAATCTAGTCCAAGTATACCTAGAGTAGTTATCTACTATGACTAAGGTGTAGCAGTTTCCTCCGTAACTCCGTACGGCGGATGGACCGAATAGACTATATTCTTAGCCTTATGACTAGCATGAGTTTGCTTTCCAATTTTGCAAGCATCACAGAAGTGTTGATCAAACTTAAGCTTAGGTAAGTTTCTAACTAATTCCTTAGATGCTAACGATAGAATGAGAAGCATATTTGCGTGACCTAATCTCCTATGCAACAACGTGGAGTTTTCATCAATCGTTGCTAGACAAATTTTGTCTTCAGGCTTATTTCCTAATTTCATCACATATAAGTCTTTCTTTCTAATACCTCTACCTATGACCTTACCATCCTTAGTAATTTCACTATCATATTCAGAGAAAGTTACTCAACACTTATTATCACATATTTATCCTATACTTAACAAGTTAAATCTTAAGTTATCTACATCCTCTACATTATCTATTTTGAGATAGTCATTTGAAATCATACCTTTTCCAATGATGTTTATAACAACCCACAATTTTCATCAATGTAGTTATCCATCTATTAAATTAGATGCAATTTTCCTCATTGTAATTTCCATCTATTAAATTAGATGCAACCATTTTCATGGAAAGATTTTTTGCTTTATTCCATCCATAATGTAACGTAACTTACATTACAAAAGTAAACGAGCTCACGCAACCTACCAATGCCAATTTCATCAACGTTTATAGCAAATAAACGTCATAATATGTCAAGAAATATGTTTTAAACTCCATTTTTACCATACGTTATCTATTTAACGTACAATTCAAAATGTTATTATAAAACAGACTTTAAATGTTAACTTTATATCAAAACCCCGATTACATGTAATGTTTACATACAAAATAAATATACAAACTTACAAGACATGTGTACAAGTTTACAATGCATAACTTTTGAATATCTTTTCCCACCAAAATCAATGTACAACTCATTTGAGCTCATTGTACAATCCGACAAAGCATAGAATTCAAATAAGCCTATTTTCCCTCCATTTTCTTAAGGATTTTCGTACCACCTTTCTAGCACAAGATACAAGTCCTCTTAGCACAACATTTGAACATCTTTCCTACTCCTACACGTCTTAAATCCAAAACCCTAATCCAAAAACCCTAAATGACCCGAAACACCTAAACTAGTTCGAACCTAGTTCTAACCTAGCTAACACCCTTCTCCATGATGCACCACCTTGCCTACTACCTTTCTAAGCACCTCCATCACCTCATTGTCACCACCTAGCCAACTTACACACCAAGTAACCACCTTGTCACCTCCTATGATAATCGAACCCCTCACCTCTTTCATACACCTTTCTAAGCTAGTTCTAGCCCTCCATAGTCATCCTATCTACACCCTTGGACACTACTTCACCTAGCTTGGCCACTACTCATCACCAAACTTGGCCTCCACTCTTTTTGAACACTATATATAAGCCAAAACTATGCACACTTCAAAACTCATCACTAAAACTAAAACCTACCTCTAAATCATGAACTAAACAATTCCTAGAAGTAAAGAAGGAAGTCTAAGCTATTTTAGAAGCCAAGGTTAAGAAGGAAAAAGGCTCTTGATTCATCTCCAAAGCTTTCGGGTTATAAATTGCTCGTTTCGACCCATTTCATCATTTCGTGTACTAGTAAGTCTTCTATTTAGTTCTATAAGCTCTAGTTATGTTTAAGATCGTATATAAGCTATGATTTAATCATTTGATCAAACAAAATCATGTTGGAAACTCTCAAACCAAACCGTACCCTAATTCGACCCATTTTGAAACCCTAAACCTTTCAAATCCTATTTAAAAGCTAGCATAAGCTTGCTTTTGTCCTAATAAGCTCTATGTCACTTTCTAAGATCATGTAAATGAAACCCTAGAATCACAAACCTTCACATTTGGTTTTCCTAAACCAAACGCATGTCTAAAAACCCTAAAACCCTATTTCGTAAATTTTATAAGCTTTAAGCCTTAAACAGATCCTAAAAGCTATTTCTATAAGCCCCTTTGTCACTTTTATAATCATTAAAACTAATCCTAAAAGCCCTAACCCATCGAGTTAAGATTCTAAAACCAAACGTGCCCATTTTGATATTAACGAGCTCATAAGCTCTTTTCACAAGCTTTAAGCTTGTTAAAGCTTGCAAAATAAACTCATTTTTGCTTATTATGATAAGCTATAAGCTGCAAATTGATTTTTAGATCAAAAATACAAGAATTATGGATTTTGGACTTAAAATGCAAGACGTTTCATGCAAAGGGGTTGAATTGTAAAATTATTAAAACTTATAACTAGAGGGGATGAAATTGTAATTACTCAAAAGTAAAGCTATAAGGGACTGTTTTGCCATATTTCTAAGTTAAGGGTTAAATGTTTAAAATATAATTAAAGGGTTAAAAGTGTAAATCAATATATAACAAGGGTATATATTCTCATTTTCATATTCTCAAAGGTATAAAATGTAATAATTTTATATTAATTATAAAAATATATTTAAATATTATAAGACTCGATTTTATTAAAGCTCGACACATTTGTCATTATCATTCGTCGATCGAAACACTATAAAATAATTATGTTATATATTTAACATAATTTATCATCCACTAGCTTTTGAAGAAACTTAAAAAGATAAAATCCTATCATTTAAACTAAATTATATCACGTTACTAGGGAATTTCATGTGAGGGGCTTTCATTTGGGTAGACGTTTTGACGAGTTGCTGGATTTACTATTTAAAGTGTCCTAGCTCCTCAAACGTTTATTACATGAACTCTGGATTATGATAGCCCGAACAGTGATACGCTGTTTTCACAAACTAATAAACCAAAAAATTTACGTTAAACTTTATGAAATAAAGTTTTGAAACAATCAAACTAAGACTTGACATATTAAATCCTGTGGGGAGGTACATGCTATAAACTATGAATACAAGTATTTCCAACTATATGCTATCCTCATATATTATTGCCTAAGTACCTCCATTTGCCATAAGGTCCAACTATCATGAACCGTTAATTACTTTGCGAAGTAAGCGCGAATGCCGTGAATAGATCTATTGGGATTGAACTTCCCCGTCCAGGTCCTAGTACATTCATGGCCAGCGGGACGCATTCATTTGAGGAACTCCTGGTGTTTGGCAAAGCACCCGCTTGGGGCAACAACTTATGAATAACATTTACTTAAGGCTTCAGTGTCATGAGCTTAGTGCAATAATATAATATTGTTTACCATGATAATTGTATTCATTGCCATTATTACTATTACATTGACTTGTATTCAACTATTACATTTCAAACCTGTGAATTTCACTCAACCTTTGGATGACCTTTTTTTAGCATGGTTTATCTATCTCAGGTAATTGAGCAACCTATGGCATGGAGTGGCATTGGACTTGAAGGATGTCCAAACTGTATATCATTCAAATCTAAGTTTTCATATGT
Organism: Tanacetum coccineum; assembly: GCA_026074375.1. Taxonomy (NCBI): domain Eukaryota; kingdom Viridiplantae; phylum Streptophyta; class Magnoliopsida; order Asterales; family Asteraceae; genus Tanacetum; species Tanacetum coccineum. Next base: position 38,354 of record BQNB010018762.1, on the reverse strand, counting down.
ATGTATTTTGGGACCTCCTTTTGTAAAACTCTGAAATAATATTGAATGATAACTAAATTTTCTAAAACGTCTCTTTTGAGTCGTTTTCTATGATTATGACTGTTGATTCATGAAGTAATACCCCAATTTAGCTTTCGCTGCTATATGTCAAATAAGGGGATGTTACAGATTGGTATCAAGAGCCTCGGTTATAGAGAACAAGGTTAAAACCTAAACTATAACTACTTTTTCCATCCAAGAAAGTCCTCCGTGTCACTACATTTCCTGAATAGTATGTAAAGATACATAACTATTATATGAATAACCTTATGTTATTTTAGTAACTGGGTGTTTCATAATTAGGTCAACTCCTTAACTATATCTACCCAATTATCCATACCCATTTGATTTCCAATGTTGAGGATTCATTTTCTCTACAAATACTCCTGACTATTCCCCAGCCTTCATCGGAAACACCTCTTCCCTGACCTCTTCCAGAAATGATCGATCTAAATGATCCTTGGCCTCTACTATCCATCCAACTTTCTCTACGATGATCCATATATGAAGGTCATGCAAGCATATAATGCTACTAGTAATAAATCACCTATTCCACTACCACGAGCTCCTATTGCTCCATTGTCTGTTTTGCCTCTATCTCCAGTTTTAATCTCCGAGATTTCTTTCTTCCCGAAGAGATTTTGCCACCTTAGAAACGAGCCCATTTGCTATCACCCTTCTCTACTGATTCCTCCGCCCCACCTCGGGTATTTAAGATAGGAGAGAGTTCTCATAAGATGCGTCTGGAGCACCATGAGGAACAGATCGAGACTATTTTGAATCACTTAGATGAGCTCCCTCTTGAGCGCATTGAGCACATGGAAGATAAGATAGAAGGTCTTGGTAATGGTCGAGTAATCATACAACGATATTTTGACCAACTAGAAACCAAACTTCAAGAAGCATGTACCCAGATTTCTGGATTTTAGAGAGATCAAATAAGGCATGACGACGAGATTGTTCTTGCTCGCATCAGGATTTCTACTCTGGAAATGATTATCGAGGATATCTAGGTTCGCCACCGATCAGATATGAAGAGTCTTCTGGATACGATCCATGAACTCAAGAACCACAAGGGAGGACCACCAGACTACTAGACTAGATCCTTGTCATTTACAGCTTTTGTTTAGAATCCAACCACGGGATGTGTGGCATAAATAACGACACTTGTCAAATTTTGGTTATGTAAAATATGTAGACAAGTTGTTTATGACATAATGAAGTTGTGATTCCATTATACTTCGCTGTTTCATGATACCGATTTATGTATGTCGTGGTTGTCTATCATATACCCTGTGTTAAGGTTATTCATGTATCGTATCTTTATGAATCCAGGTTACTATGGCTCTCTTACTACTAGGTTTTCTCGAACCTTTGTATTCGGATATGATTAATGCTCAAGATATTAAACATATGATTCCACCTACACCACCTAGAGACATTGAACCTCTTGTTGAATCACCTATACCATTATCTCCATCTTCATCAGTTGGATCTTCATCACCGGTTAGGTCAACTACACCACCGCTAGACTATCCCTTTGATGAGTCTATCTTTGCAGAGTTAGATAACTCGTTATGGATCATACCGCGACCACTGGAAAGTGAACCAGTCCCCAAGGAACCTAATAAATCAGATGCTTGTTAGAGTGTCCATCTCTGGAAGTCTTAAATTCCAAAATTTTCCGTTATATTTTACAATGTAATATCAAAGAATGTGTATTTCTTTGTTAGAACTTGTACCAAATAAGTATCTATGTCAAATGATTTCAATATCACTATGTATGAAAATTTTGATTATTATACAAAGACTTGTGATATAACTATATCATTGTATAGATTCTTATTTTGTGTTGTCTTGTAAATGTTGATAGAATGGCTCCCAAGAGGACATCAACATCTGCAGCACCACCCATAACTCAGGCTGCCATCAAGAAACTAGTTGTTGATAGTGTTGCCGCAGCTCTAGAAGCACAAGCTGCTACCATGGCAAATACTGATAATACCAATAGGAACATCGGACAAGGTGAAACTCCTCTAACAAGAAAATGTAGCTACAAAGAGTTTATGAGCTGCCAACCTTTCAATTTCAAAGGTACGGAAGGCGCTGTTAGTCTCATTCGCTGGTTTGAACGAACTGAATTGGTATTTTCCTGTAGCAACTGTACCGAGGACTGCAAAGTGAAATTTGCTACTGGTACTCTAACTGAAGAAGCTTTGTCCTAGTGGAATTCATTCACCCAGACTATTGGAATAGAGGAAGCCTACAAGACCACCTGGTCCGAATTTAAAAAGCTCTTAATAAAGAAGTATTATCCCCGAACTGAGGTTAAGAAAATGGAAGATGAATTTTACAATCTGAATGTAAAAGGAAATGATCTTAAGACTTACATTAGGAGATTCCAGGAATTGGCAGTTTTATGCTGGATCTCCAGGAATTTGGCAGTTTTTATGCCCAACTAGGTTCAAAATTTTAAGAAACCATGAAGTCTTCATCGGGGATTACCCAGAAGTATAGAAGGAAATTTTAACCGCTAAAAGCCTCAAACTTGGAGGAAGCCATAACCAATAACTTCCAGAGTTCAATAGATAGCTAGTAACATCAGCACAATTATGTGCAAGGAACTCTAATTATCACAAAAACAAAGTTTGATGATAAGACGGAACCTTCACCAACTACAACATATCTACCAATACTATACCGTAAAACAATTAGCAACCGCAACCATGATCAACCAACAACAACAGAATAGAGAGCAAGAATACTATCACTTATCTGTACACCGACAACTAAAAATAATACAATCGTGCTGAAACCTTCATTTGTGTAAGAAATGCAACCTACATCACACACACCTTGCACTGTCAAGTGTCAGACTTGCAACAAGGTGGGTCATTTGACCAGGAACTGCAGAAACAGCTACTCTGATACCATACGTCCTTCTCAAAGCGACGAAGTGTTAAAGTTAAAGAACTTCGAGAAAGATGCATAATTACAGCTTTCAAGTTATCAAATCAAGAATGGTATGAGCATGTCGGTCCAAAAGTCACAAGTTCACAAGATGGCAAAGTTTACAAGATGGCGAAACGAGATTATGCTTGGTTGATGATCTCAAGTTGCTCAAGATCACATTTTTCACAAACAAGTCAAGATAAAGGAACAAGCTCGAGCCAAAAGTCAAAGATCACTACAACAATTCACAAGTTAAAGATTGAAGTTAAAGACTACGAGATCAAGACTAAAGTCAAAGCATAGTATGCTAAGTTTAAATTTTTGTAAATTGGAGTGACCTCCCTTAGGGGGAGATTGTTAGGAACAAGAAAAGTCTCGGTCACTTCCAATATTAACTAGTCAAAGCCCGTAGTTAGTCAATGTTTTGTTTATAAGCTAATATGGCCCAAAGGCCTATGGAAAGCCTTACAAGGCCCATGGCCGGCCACTTTTGGAGTATAAATACCCTCTCCATGCCTTGGAGAGGGTGTTGGTTGGTTGTATTATCATTTTCACCTTAATACATTTCATGTTCTTTAGTTTCTCTCACTAAAATACATCCATCCTTCCACACTTTCTCTCTCTAGTTTTTACTTGAATATTAAGAGATTACTTGTACTCTACAATTGGTATCAAGAGCCATGGAGTGATTTGTTTAGTTTTGTGTTTGTTTTCTTTTTGGTTCGTTGGTTTTTCCTTTTACTTTGTATGTATATTTCTTCTTTTTCTTTTGTTTTCGAAGCTTAGTCATACACTAAAGGATCATTTACTTAGGTAAAGTTGATCTAGTATCTTTGGATATAGGTATATTTTCTTTGGATCAAAGAAAAACTCATTTTTGTTTTTGAAAAACCTTATAAAGTACAAATCTTGATTTTGAATTTTTTGGCTTAAAAACTATAAAGTTGTCATTTTTAAGGCACCTATAGGTTTAAGAATACTAGTTGTACAAGAAATTTTGGGAAAAAACAATAAAAAAGGTGTCTTTTGTGTTTTAAAGATTTTGAGTTTCGTCCGTGTGTTACACGAATTTGCAGTTTTTAGTTGTATCTGAATTCACAACTCCAGTGGTACCCGAATTAGCAATTTAGTGTTGTACCCGAATTGGCAATTTAGTGTTACCCGAATTGGCAATTTAGTGTTACTCGAATTCGCAGTTTTTGCTTAAGTACCCGAATTGGCAATTTAGTGTTACCTGAATTCACAATTTTGCTTTAGTATCACCCAAATTGGCAATTTTCAGTAACATCCGAATTGGCAGTTTTCTTAGTATCACCCGAATTGGCAATTTTTAGTGACACCTGAATTCGCAATTTGCTTAATTAACCGTATTTGCAACATAAACTTAAAACTCAAATTTCTTAATCAAAATTATACGGTTTATTTCTTTGACTTGTAAAATCCCGTGAAACACTCAATTGTTTTCCCGGTTTTGTCAAAAATTGTAAAATCTCATGTAGTTTCAAGACATAATACACACAAAATACAACACCCACAAACACAATTACTTTCTATCCCCGCTCGATCAAACAGTAATCTTTCAACATACAAATTTCTTAATGACGACTCTTGCTGACAAAGCAATTTTTTCGGGTGCTGACAATCGTCCACCTATGTTGGAAAAAGATATGTATGATTCTTGGAAAAGCAGAATGGAGCTATACATGATGAATAGACAACATGGATGAATGATACTTGAATCCGTTGAAAATGGTCCACTCATATGGCCTACGATTGAGGAGAATTGAGTGACAAGACCAAAGAAATATTCTGAGCTATCCGCCACGGAAGCAATTCAAGCTGATTGTGATGTCAAAGCAACATATATCATTCTACAAGGATTACCACCTGAGGTCTATGCACTTGTTAGCAATCATCGAATCGCCAAGGAACTTTGGGACAAAACAGGAAAGAGAGTGTAAGCTTTATGATGAATTCGATAAGTTTGCTTATAAGAAGGGGAAAACACTACGTGATTTCTACTTGAGATTTTTACTGCTACTAAATGACATGAACATATACAATGTGAAATTGGAACAATTTCAAGTGAACACTAAGTTTTTGAATACTCTTCCTCCTGAGTGGAGCAAATTTGTGACTGATGTCAAACTTGTTTGGGATTTGCACACAACTAACATAGATCAACTTCATGCTTACTTAGGACAACATGAATTTCATACAAATGAAGTTCGTTTAATGCATGAACGCAACTCAAACCCGCTTGCTTTGGTTGCAACCCATCAGATGACCCAGTCTCCTTATCAAACTCATCAAAACTCATACCAAAACACTCAATTTCAACCATAAGTTTCACCATATCAGTCTCCACAGTGTAGTTCACCTTATCAACAATACTCAAATAATCAATCATCAACACCTCTTTCAATCACTTATCCATCTAATGATTATCAATCATTAATTTACCACAACATTTATTCTCCATCATCATCTATACCTCAATTGGAATATGCTCCCTCAATTAACCAACATACTGAATTTTCCCAACAAGACTCAGGTCTAATTGTTCCAGTGTTCCAGAAAGGTGATGATCCCATTGATGCCATCAATCACATGATGTCTTTCTTGACTGCTGTTGTCACTTCCCGCTACCCTACTACTAATAATCAGCTGAGGAATTCGTCAAACCTTAGGCAATAAGCTACCATTAATAATAGAAGAGTAACCTTACAACTAATTTAGGGGAGACAAACTTCTTTAGCTGCGGGTACTACAAGGACATACACTCCAGGAGCAAGTGGAAGCAATTCTGGGAAACAAAGGACTGTTATCTGTTACAACTACAAAGGGGAAGGCCACATGTCCAAACAGTGCACTAAACCTAAGAGGAAACGAGATGATTCTTAGTTTAAGGATAAATTACTGTTGGTATAAGCTCAAGCAAGTGGTCAAATTCTACATGAGGAGGAACTTGCATTTTTGGCAGATCCAAGAATTCCAGAAGGTCAAGCCACACAAACTGTCATTACTCACAATACTGCTTATCAAGCTAATGATTTGGATGCATATGACTCTGATTGTAATGAACTCAACACTGCCAAAGTTGCTCTCATGGCGAATTTATCTTATTATGGTTCAGATGCTCTTGCTGAGGTACACAATCATGATAATATGAATAATAATATGATTAATCAAGCTATGCAGGCGATGCCGTCTTCTAAACAGTCGAATGTTGTGAACCACTCAGAGACTGAAATAACCAGTGATAGCAATATCATTCCTTATTCTCAATATGTGATTGAATCACAACAAGCAGCTATTCAGAATTCTAACTCCTTTGCACAACAAGATGCACTGATATTATCTGTGATTGAACAACTAAAAACCAATTAGTTAATTGAACCAAGATAAATCTGGAAAATAAAAGTATCAATGATACTTTAACTGCTGAGCTTGAAAGATATAAGTATAACACCTCGTATTTTAGGTCATTGTATGACATTATGAAATTCACAATTTATTTTTAGGGTTTTACGCGTTTACTCTTCTGTAGAGATAGATCGTCTTAAACAAACTCTTTCAGAACATTTAAAAGAAAAGGAATCTTTAATGCAAACGGTTACTCTTCTCAAAAATGATTTTAAGAAAGAAGAATCTAGGAACATCGATAGAGAGATAGCGTTAGAAAAGAGGATCAAACAGTTAGATAATATTATTTTTAAAAGAGATCAATCCGTCTAAATTGTTCACATGTTGACGAAACCTCAATTTTTCTATGATCATACCACTAAACAAGCTCTAGGTTTTCAAAATCCTTTCTATCTGAAGAAAGCTCAGCAGTTGGAACCAAAGATTTTATGATGGTATATACATTCAAAAACTAATCCTATTGTGATTCATGACTCCGAAAGAACCTTAATGCTTGCTGAAGATAGTCATAAATCTAAAATGCTTTAAACAAAAGGATCCTATAATATTAGAAAAGAAAGTTTATTACTACACCAGGACCGATTATGGCTGTCTTAATCAACTTCTTAAGATTTTGAGAAAAATGAATTGTTCCACACACTGAATTATCTGCTGAAAAAAGCCTTTTGGTCTCAGATTCTGTGAATTCTGCAGAAACCGACTATTTCTGTAGACCCACCAATTAAGGTTCCAAAAGAACTTCCTAAATCCCAGCATGGTTAATAACGAGTTTAGAAAAACTAAACCATCTTGCTTCCGTTTTGATGTGGATGTCAAAGAAAAGAACCACGACCATAGGGTATCACAGAGGGCCGATGGGTTCAAACATATAAAAGCTTGTTTTAAGGGATAAATAATTCCATGTGTAAAAAGCTCTGAAGGACTTATTTACACACATTCAATCAATACTTTGTTGATGAGCTTTCTGAAGTCCAAATGCTTTCATCAAATAAGAACAAGGCTAATGAAACAACATCTTTTAGAGTCAGAAACATTTGAAGTTAAAATGAATCAAGTTTTGAACGAAAACGAACGACTTTTTGAATAAGTCATTAGCAAAGATATTGTGAACATGATTGTGAACTCTTCTGTGGATAATGCTTCTGTAAATGTGCATAGTCTCAAACTTAAGACTGAGCTTTTCAACAAAAAGGATTTTGTTGAAAAAGAGATTTACGATAAACTGTTCAAAAGTTTTACCACTCTTGAAAAACATCGCATCTCTTTAGAAGTTGACACTCAACTTAATCAGGAAAATTTTCAAAGGTACAATTGTGTTTCAAATCAAAGTGCTCTAAGTTTTGATCAATTGTTTGAATTAAATGAATTGAAAGCTCAATTCTAAGAGAAAGACCAGACAAACATAAATAAGTTTGAAAGAGAGATTAAAATCTCTAAGAGGAAAAATAAATGAGTATAAGATTAGAAAAGGACTTAGAAGAAAAGATGAAACAATAAATATTGAATTGGATCATACGGTGTCAAAGCTTATTGCTGAGAATGAGCATTTGAAACAGACCTATAAGCAACTTTATGACTCGATTAAACCAGCACGTATTCGATCAAAAGAACAATGTAATGATTTAATTAATCAAGTCAATCTAAAGTCTGCGGAAATCTCTAATTTAAAGGCTAGTCTTCAGGAAAAAGTTTTGGTAATTACATCTCTCAAGAATGATTTAAGGAAACTCAAAGGAAAAGCTCTAGTTGATCCTAGTGATCCAGAGATGCTTAAAATTGATATGGAACCAATAACCCCTAAATTGTTGAATAAAAGGACAGCTCACTCTGCCTATATTAAGCACACTCAGGAAGAAGCTGTAGTTCTTAGGGGTCTAGTTGATCATGTTAAAGAAAATTATCCTCTAGATCATACCTTAGACTATGTCTGTAGGTATACTAAACTAATTCAGGAGTTGCTTACAAATACCGGTAAACCTGCCCTAGTAACAACAATTCTAGAGAAAAATTAGTGGATGTGACCCCAAAGAACAAGGATAAAAGAGTTAGATTCACTGAGCCCGTCACATCCTCAGGAAACACAATCACAAAAACAGCCTCTACATCAGACCTAGTTTCTAACAAACCTATGATGTCTTCTACAGGAGTAAAACCGTCTACTAGTGCTAGCGGATCATAGCCTTCAGGCAATACAAAGAAAGATAAGATACAGCAAACACCAAGTAGTACTCAGAAGAATAAAGTAGAAACCCACCCTAGGAAAGTCAAATCTAGTTTGAAAAATAAAGACTATGTTGTTGCACCTAAAGAAACTGCTAAAGTGCAGCATTCCAAGCTTAATGCGAATTCTGAACTTAAATGTGTTAAGTGTAAAGGTTGCATGCTTTTTGATAATCATGATTTGTGTGTTCTTGATTTTATCAATAATGTAAATGCTCGTAATAAATCCAAATCTGTTAAGAAAATTTCAAAGAGAAAAGTTTGGAAACCAACAGGAAAGGTGTTTATAAATATTAGATATATCTGGAGACCTACTGGTCGGACCTTCATTATAGCAGGAAATGCGTACCCTTTAACTAGGATTACCACATCTACTGAAGTGCCCCTTAGGAAACCAACTGCACTAGATAACGAAGCACCTAAACCTGTCGTAACCTTGGTTTACTCACGAAAACCTAGGAAATCTAAAACTAATGAATCTGTTAGCAAATCTAAGGTCTTTAAATCTGTATCTGCTAACAAAAAGGAACTATAACACCCTGTATTTTTTTAAGTCATTGACGACGTCGATAAATCCACAATGTACCTTTTGTATTGTACGCGTTTGCTTTAAATCGTAAATGTTAAGCAAAATCGCGTAAGCTAAAATTTAGCGTTTAATGTAAACGGGCATCAATCGATTAAATGTTTACATCAATCAAGTATTAAATAATTATTTTGAGAATAATTATGATCCTTGTTCATTTTATTTTTATCGGATACGTAAAGTGCATACGTTTCGCGATAAATTAAGTTTAGGCATACCCGGAACCACAAAAATAATTCTACGCTTCAACAAATACCCACATTTATACCCAATACATAAAATTTACTCAAAAACATCACATATATCTATATTAGGCCGGATATGATTCAAAATACACAAAGAAATATCAAAACTTAGTCAACTTGGTCTTTGTACTTCACAAGTTCATTAAACACACCCATACCTTGTTACTTTGACTCAAGACATGAACCCTTGAAACCCTCATCTTGCTCTTGGACTTCTATTGCACTTTTTGACCAAGACCTCTCATATAATACAAGTACCTAGTGAGAGATGTCATACATACTCTTATATCACTTATCAAAAAGCAAAAACCATCCCTTTGGCACTCATATAGGCCACGGCAAACCACTACATCTCTATATGCTTACGGCAATACCACCAAGCCCCAACCAAATCCATAACTAAATTTTATACAACCTACACTCCTACACACATCCATCCTAAGATATTCTAAGGTGATCCCAAGCATTGGTTAACCATATTCAAGCTTAAATCACGAAAAGGGAAGTTAAGGTTAATTTAAGAAAACTAGGGTTGTCTTTGGTGCAAGCTTTGAATTTTTATCTAAACAAGGGTTTAGATTACATTGATCATCATCATCATACACCATAAGGTCATCTAGAAACCATTATTGTTCTTTCAATATCATTTTATGCATATGTAATTCTATTGTAGCTTGAATCACCATGTAGAATTTTAACATGTAAATGGAGGTTTTACTTGTAATGATCATTTGCACACTAATAATATATGTTGAGATATTGCTAATAATCATGTTTAACAAGGGATAAAAGTATTGTATCATATTAAGTTGATGTAAAAGTGATTAACTACAAAAGTATAAAGGTATAAAAGCAAGTTAAAAATGATCAACAAGGTCATCTCAAAGATCTGTCCCAAATTCGTATATTATAACACCTTATTTTATATTTTTATGAAGTGGTATGATTCACGACGACTCCGAAAAGGTAAGAAACTTGTCAAACGGATTTATAACGAAAAAGTTAGAGCGAAAACGAGGTATATATTCGAGGTATAAAAATCCAGCATTGTAAGTTAGTGGTTTATGACAGTGATTTTAAGATGGAAGTTGCGGCACTTTCGAGTCCCGTTACGGCCTTCGGCCAAAACATGAAAGACGTTCGAAGTCGTTTTACTTCCCCCGCGAGGTTTTCTTTAAGTCTAAAAGCGAGTTAATAACGGTCGTAAGGCGGGGCAAAATCTGGCTTTTTTGGTAATTAATCCAGTGCATCATATCTGAGCTAGTGCTTTTTCGCCCTTTCGGGCTCGAGTGTTCGGTCTCGACAGAACTGGAAAGTTGTTCAAATATCGTTTCGCATAAAATCTCTTTAGAACCCGAGTCCAAGATAATGTGATTTAGTGGGACATTATAGTCGGTCCGACTGGAAAAATAACTATAACTACCATGAGTAACTAATATACTACCAGTAGTAATAAGGCTTAAAACGCGAAAGTTATGCTAGTTTTACTAAAACATAAATTATAAACGTTTTAACTTAATAAACATAATTTTATCAAAAACCATTAGTTGGTGATTGAACTATATAGAATTATATGTGGTTATCAAAGTACTATATTACTATGTAGTTTCATAATGAGGCCTCTTCAGGGTGGTGTATCGACGAGTTGCTGGATTTACGATTTAAAGTGTCCAAGCTCCTCATACGTTACTACATGACCTCTTGATTATGATAGCCCGAACGATAGTATGATGTAACTAACATAGGGGATACTGTATATGAAGAGTAGGTTAATTCGAAGTACATGCGTACTTTATTCGACAATTTAATTTAAATAGGTTGCATCTGACGATTTGCGTGACGCATTATCTGTGATATTTGGATTATCAGAAATCAAGGTATTACGATTTCAATGATTTTTAACTATGGGGTGGAAACATGCTTTGTTTTATAAATTGGACGCAAGTGGATATTTTATATTGATTACATGTTTGCCTAAGTAGCGATAACCCAAGTTGAGCCCCTTATCATGAACTGTCAATTGCATAGATGTAGTTGTTAATTACATTATGTGAGCGCGAATGTTATGAATAGATCTATTTGGGGAAACGACCTCCCCGTTCGGGTGACTAGCTATCACCGAGAACGAACGTATAGCATGTCGAATTTGGGATGTTTTCGGGTTGAACATCTAATCGGGCAGAAATTGCAATATATATTATTATTGCAAGAAAGATCGTCGAGCTTCAGTGTCATGAGCTTAGGAAAATGTAATATGGTTTTGTGATGTCTGCATGTGTTGCATTATCACGGGAAAAGTCTTGCGGTCCTGCATATTATGATTTATCAAACCTATGAATTCACCAACATTATTGTTGACGTTTTAAAGCAATGTTTTTCAGGAGATCAGTAAGCATAAGGTGCTAAGGATACATTGGTGATTTTGTTTTGGGAAGTCATGCTAAAGATATGGTTGTATTATGTTTTGGGAAACTCATGTGTTGTGAACCAGTATCTTTGTAATAATAATCAGGAACAAGTTAAAGCTTCGGGCTATTTGTATCAAATATTTGTTAAATCCAATGTATCAGTTTTAAAACGACTTTTTGGTCGTTCTATATATATCTTGTGTTATTGATCTATGAAGTAACACGCCCCGGACCCTTATTCCGCTGCGACCCAAATTTGGGGGTGTTACAGATTGGTATCAGAGCCAAGGTTATAGAGAACCAGGTCAAATGTTTTTGCTGGACTATAACCGTTTTCAAACATTGCATTCATACAAAGGGGTTTTTACGGGACACACACACTAGTTGTTTGCATTAGTTAGTTCTACTAGATGCTTACATGATGCATATACGTGTTCATATTATAGTACGTACGTTACTATAAGGGTATATTGTATATATACAAAGATGAGTTTGCATTCTTTCGCACAACTCTACAATTATTTATATAAGGATTATTTATATAAATAGGGGAATATTTCTTTAGGCAAGGTAGTACGATAAGCTCGTAGGTCCTAAGCGCTACCTAAACATTAAGCTATCGAATATGATACCTTACCATCATTCATTTATGCCATAAGTGCATACTCGTATTTACCATACCAGCCTTATATAATATATTTATATAAGTTAAGTTTTGCTCGTTGCAAGCAGTTATGTTTTCATTATCGACGGTTACCTACACGTCTGTTTATATTAATTCCGAGCCATGGAGATTCCAGTGAGCTTCTGATGAGGAGGTAGAGGGACCAATGAAGGATCAACCTCTATCTGCTGATGCCTCACCTACAGCCCTATCACCAGGCTACATTGCTAACTCCGATCCGGAAGAGGATAAGGAGGACCCTGAGGAGGATCCTGCTGACCATCCTGCCGACGGATGAGACAATTATGATAATGAGTCATCTGATGATGACAACGATGATGATGATGTTGAGAAGGATGAGGAGGACGAGGAGGAGGAGGAGCACCTAGCTTCGGCCGACCCTTCTGCGGTACCTACAGATGATCCTGTCCCCTCAAGCTGAGAATACAGAGGCATTTGAGACTGATAAGTCTGCTTCTACACCACCCACCTCTCCACACCATATCATCTTGTCTTTTGAGACCAAATCCCGTGCAGTACGGATGTCTATTTAATACCATACTCCACGATCACCATCTACTGAGGCATGCATTACTGAGTTGCTGCTGCACTACCTTTATCATCACCAAAGAATATTAAGTCACTTAAAGATAACATAAGAGGCTAGCATCTAGAATCTTGAGAGGCACCCTGGCCCATAGACAAATAGATTTGTCAGTGTAGCTTGTTTTGTATTATATCCCACTAAACTTGAGTAATACTCGGTTGGTAGTGTTAATAAAAAGCTTGTACTCTTTTACTCATGTAAACGATGTATTAAGTATTAACCTACGCTGTTGGTTATGATCATGCTACTGTATGATGGGGATTTATTTACGCCATGGTTGCCGTTATCTTATATCTCTGCATAACGTGGTCTCACCTTACATATATGTTGGGATCACGGAGTGTCATGATTTTCCTGTGGATGAATAAACACTCCAAGATCAATCTGAACCAAACAACAGCGAATACTGAACGTCAAGCTGAGAACAAAAGGAAACTTGACAACAACCACCAAGCTCAACAACAACTTCCCAAGAGGCAGAGTGTTGTCCAAGCTTACGCCGCTGGGACTAGTGGAAGAAAAGAGTATGCTGGAACTCTACCACTGTGCAACAAGTGCAAGTTTCACCACAATGGCCCGTGCACTGTAAAATGCGTAAACTGCAAGAGGGTCAGTCATTTGACCCGAGACTGTTGGAGTTCTGCTGCTACTAACAATCAAAAAACCCTCACTTGTTATGAGTGTGGGAACCAAGGGCACTACAAAAGTGATTGCCCGAAATTAAAGAACCGAAACCATGGAAACCAAGCTGAAGGTACTGGAACACATGGAATGGTGCTTGCCTTAGGAGGAGGAGAAACCGATCATGACCCTAACAACATGGAAGATGAGATCGAAGCTTAAAAGAGAAAGTTATCTTGCTTTGCCTAGTGAACTCCAAGCTGGAACTATCTTAGACTTTATCTCCTTAGGAGTCCTCGTTGTATTTCTCTTAAATTTCCATTGTACGAACAATTTCAAATTACCTATCAAATCAATGTGTTGTGAAAATTTCGTCAACCTTACTTTAACTTTCTACTTTGCAAGTCAAATTATAACACTATTTTGATGAAAATGAGCATCGCATCGTTAGCCCTAAAATATACATAGCCTGATCAACTATGTATAATTCAGGAAGGACCATGCCATGCAGAGAGTAGTCACCTTAAAACTTCTCGTCGAGAAAACAATTTTCTATTTATATCAAGTTTTGTGTACGTATTCATAAAACATATCTATCACGAGGAACCAAACTAATAATCCTGATAACTAAGTAAACTCTTACACCATCTTACACTGAAGTCGACATCAAATCCTAAGCCAAGAAGCCGAGACACATCACTAGTCGCCTAGGACAATCCACTATTAAACTTACTCGCTAAAGGAGTTACGCCGATGTGAGACGTAAGCTAGTAGAATTTCAAGTTGTCCACCGAGTTATGCTTAAGGTATCACCTTAGAAAGGAGAAGTACGCTTTGGCAAACGGGGGAAGCTAAACCCCAGGTATGTTAGACCATCCAAGGTGATGGAAAAGGTTGGATCCGTTGCTTACAAAGCTTGAGTTTCCTCAAGAGCTGAGCAAGGTTCACAATACGTTTCACGTATCCAACTTGAAGAAGTGCTATGCCAACGAACCGTTAGCCGTTCCGTTAGATAGACTTCATTTTGATGACAAGCTTCATTTTGTCGAGGAACCGATAGAAATCATAGACCGTGAAGTTAAACGGTTGAAGCGAAGTCGGATCCCATTAGTCAAAGTTCGATGGAACTCTAGGCGAGGTCCTGAGTTTACGTGGGAATGCGAGGACCAATTCAAGAAGTACCCACACCTCTTCTCAAAGGCCGCACTGGTGTCAAGTGCCGCGTCTTAAGCCTTGAGGACAAGGCTCATCTAACGTGGGGGACAATAACACCCCGTGTTTTAGGATCATGGAAGTCGATAATAAATTCACTACTTATTTTTAATATTGTACGCATTAGCTTTTAATCGTAAAAGTTAAGTTAAATCGCGTAAGCTAAAAATTAGCATTCAATGTAAACGGGCATCAAACAATTAAATGTTTACATCAAGCAAGGGTTAAGTAATTATTTTGAGGATAATTATTAACTTTGTTCATTTTATTTTTATTGGTTGCGAAAAGTGATTACGTTTAGGCATACCCGGAACCACCAAAACATTTCTACGCTTCAACAAATACCCACTTTTATACCCAATACATAAAAGTTACAAAAACTTCCCGATGGACCAGACGACTTTGTGGTCTATTGTGATGCATCAAAACTAGGTTTCGGGTGTGTGCTAATGCAGAAGGGCAAAGTGATAGCGTATGCATCAAGACAGTTGAAGACACATGAGAAAAATTATACCACAAAACACGACTGGAATTGGGTGCGTGGTGTTCCATCTTAAAATCTGGAACATTATCTTTAGAGGAACGAAAAGTGTTATCTACACTGACCACAAGTGAGTCTCCAGTACATCTTCGACCAAAAGAGTTTGAATATGCGCCAAAGCGTGGATCGAGCTGCCTGGACGAGGTGGGAAAAGTGTGAGATTCAAATACCACCCCGGGCATGGCGAAATGTGGTGGCCGATGCCTTGATAGGAAAGAAAGGCTAAGCCAAGGCGAGTACGTGCTATTAGTATCACTTATCATTCTGACTTAAGACTAAGATTTTGAAGTCACAGGGTGAAGCTTCCAAGATCACAAAGCCCAACTGAATGCTAAGAGGGTTAGAAATACCACTTGAACGGACGAGAAGATGGTGAAATCTACTTCTTTGCTCGTATCTGTAATCCAACATTGGTGGTGTAAGAAAACTGATCATGGACGAAGCTCATACTTCTAGATATTCAATACATCCAGGTGCAGACAAGATGTACCACGATCTGAGAGATTTGTATTGGTGGCCTGGTATGAAGAAAGACATTGCTGAGTACGTTAGCAGGTGTCTTACATGCTCTAAGATTAAAGCCGAACATCAGAAACCCTCAGGATTACTTCAACAACCAGAAATCCCTGAGTGGAAATGGGAGAAAATAACAATGGACTTAGTCACAAAGTTACCTAGAAGCAGCGGTGGGTATGATGCGATTTGGGTCATTGTAGATAGATTGACCCAAGTCCTCTCTTTTACCCATGCGTGAAGATTCAAAAACAGAGAAGCTTAGCAAGAATTTACATTAATGAATCGTACAAGACAAGGTAGTACCAGGGTGTCATCATTTCAACCGTGATGGTCGATTCACGTCACACTTATGGCAAGCTCTTCAGAAGGCGTTAGGTACAAAACTAAACATGAGTACGGCTTACCACCCTGAGACCGATGGTCAAAGTGAGCGTACCATTCAGACACTGGAGGATATGTTACGAGCTTGTGTAATGGATTTTGGTGGCAGTTGGGATACTCATCTTCCGTTGGTTGAGTTTTCTTATAATAACAGTTACCATGCGAGCATTAAGTGCGCACCATTCGAGGCTCTATACGGACGAAAGTGTAGATCTCCCGTGATATGGACTGAAGTGGGAGAAAATCAGCTTATTGGACCAGAACTTGTACAAGAAACGACAGAAAAGATTTTTCAGATTAAGGAAAGGTTGATAACGGCAAGAAGTCGTCAGAAAAGCTATGCTGATAAGAGACGTAAGCCTCTTGAATTCGAAGTTGGAGACCGAGTGTTACTTAAGGTATCTCCGTGGAAAGGAGTGGTACGATTTGGTAAGAAAGGAAAGCTGGCACCACGGTATGTGGGACCGTTCGAAATAATAGAGCGTGTTGGACCAGTAGCCTATCGAATAAAGATACCCTATGAAGGCCGAGTTGGGGTTCACATCACGTTTCATGTGCGAACCTCAAGAAATGTTTGGCGGAGCCAGATGTTCAAGTGCCTTTGGACGAGATCGAGATTGATGAAAATCTGTGATTTGTCGAAGAACCTATTGAGATAGTGGAACGAGATGTGAAGAAGCTAAAGCGAAGAAGAATCCCATTGGTCAAAGTACGTTGGAACTCTCGGCAAGGAGCTGAGTATACTTGGGAACGTGAAGACCAATTCCGGAAGAAATATCCGAATCTCTTCTCTGAATCCGTACTTTCCTCAAGTGCCGCAACTTAAGCCTTGAGGACAAGGCTCTTCTAACCGGAGGAGACTGTAACATTCCGTATTTTCAGGTCATTTTCGACGTCATCTATTTTACGAGTTAATTTTTTTTTCTCGTACGCGTTCGCTTTTAATATTAAGGATGGGGTTAAATCGCGTAAACTAAAAACAACGATGAATGTTAAACAGACACCAAAGGGGGGGGGGGGGGGGGGGGGGGGGGGGGGGGGGGGGGGAAAAAAATAAAAAGGATTTCGTCAAGCAAGCCATATACTACTTTTAGGAAAGTAGTAATCAACTTTTTATATTTTATTTTTTGGTTACGTAAAACGTTTACGTTTCGCGATAAATGACAATTAGTTATTCCCGGAACCCTTAAAATTAACGTACGCTTCAACAAATACCTACGTTTATATACAATGATCGAAGTTTATAAAACTTTATGCATATGTATATATTTATACACGTCTCATATGTATATACAAGATAACAAATACTTTATAAAATAACCAGACATACAAGTAAACTTATATAAAAAATGACTTTACAATTTTATATAAACTTTACTTTAGACTTACTTTTATAAATTACACAGTAAACATATACATTATATAAAAGAAAATAAGCTAGGAACACCTCCCTTGAAATCATGGGATGATTCCCATTAGGAGGAACCAAGAGACCAAGGCTTTAAAAGCCTTGTTCCCTCCTTTCTTGTCCCCTTGACCCACGGTCAAACCCCCTCCCCATGGTCGTTTTGTTTTGTTTTTTGCTTTGATTTTTTCTAGTCAAACTTGGCTAACTAAAATATCTAGTAACATTTTCCTATAAATACTCATGCATATGTGAAGTTTACATACACTCTTTATACTTACAAAATTCATTTTCTTCTCTCTTTTCATAGCCAAAACCCACGGCATTATAAGCCATCCCAAACAAATCATACAAAATTTTTCTACAATCCATACAACCCTATACACATCCATTCTAAGATATTCTAAGGTATTTCCAAGCATTGGCTAAGGATTTTCAAGTGATTATCAAGTAAGAAGGAAGCTAGGGGTTTATTAAGAAAACAAGGTTTTCATTGGTGCAAGCCTTGGATTTCTATCCTAAACAAGGGTTAATATACTTTGTTTCATCATCATCATACATCATAAGGTCTTCTAGAACCCTTTATGTTCTTTCAATATACATTTTATGCATATGTTAGTTCTATTTTAGCTTAAATCACTATTTAGGATTTTATTATTAAAATGAAGTTTTTATTTGTAATGATCATTTTGCACACTATTATATATGTTGAGATATTGCTAATATGATGCTAAAAGGGATGAGAAAGTTTTATACCATATTAAGTTGGTGTAAAAATGATTAACTGCAAAGGTAGTAAGGTATAAAAGTAAGGTTAAAAATGGATTCAACAAGGTCACTCAAAAATTCTGTCCAAAATTCATATATATAACACCTTATTTTTATGTATTTAATTAAAATAGTAATGATTCCCTCGATTCCGAAAAGGTCAGAAACTGTTTAAACGATTAATAACGAAAAAGTTAGAGCGAAAACGATGTATATCTACGAGGTATAAAAAAAAGTCCAGCATTTGTTAATTAATAGTTTCTGTCAGGATTTTAAAAATGGATTAGCGGTACTGTTCGAGTCCCGTTTCGGCCTTCGGCGAAACATGAAAGTTTTCGGAAGATTCCGTTTTACTTCCCCGCGAGGTTTCTTTAAGTCTAAAGCGGAGTGGATAACGGGGGCAAAAATCTGGCTTTTTGGTAATTAATACACTGCATCAGACCTGATGCGAGTGCGTTTTCGCCCATTTCGGTCGAGTTTCGAGTCTCAGACAGAACTGGAAAGTTGTTCAAAATATCGTTTCGCATAAATTCTCTTTAGAACCCGAGTCATGAAAATGTGATTTAGTGGGTCATTATAGTCGGGTCAGACTTAGAAAATAAACTAATATACTACCAGTAGTAATAACACTACCAGGAGAAACTAATATACTACCAGTAGTAATAACACTACCAGGAGAAACTAATATACTACCAGTAGTAATAACACTACCAGGAGAAACTAATATACTACCAGTAGTAATAACACTACCAGGAGAAACTAATATACTACCAGTAGAAATAACACTACCAGGAGAAACTAATATACTACCAGTAGAAATAACACTACCAGGAGAAACTAATATACTACCAGTAGTAATAACTATAACTACCAGGAGTAACTACAACACTACCAGGAGTAACTACAACACTACCAGGAGTAACTAATACCCTACCAGGAATAACTATAATTACATTATTCAAATATTTATAAATGTTTTACAATTATAAATATGTTTTCACTCAAACATTTAGATGGTGATTGATGCTATATAGAATATTATGTGGTTATCAAAAGTGCTATAATACTAGGGAGTTTCATAATGAGGCCTCTTCGGATGGCGTATCGACGAGTTGTTGGATTTACGATTTAAAGTGTCCTAACTCCTCGTACGTCATGTCATGACCTCTTAATTATGATAGCCCGAACAATAGTATGATGATAACTATATAGGATTGTACATGGTAGTTATTAGACGACGTACTTGAGTACTGATACGACCCATATTTTACTTAGGTGCTTTCCGGATACTTTCGTGATACATTTTTTTGCCATTTACCTGATTATTTCATCACATCACTCCTAAGGTGAGTTCATAGCCCCATTTCTATCTCCTTGTTTTATAAACTCTACGGGGTGAATTACATGCTTGTTTTACTACGGACACAAGTGTTTTTGTTTTAAACGTATGCAATCCAGATTAACCTGCAAATTATTGCATAAGTTACCACAGTGCCATCTAAGGCCTACCATATCATGAACTGTCAATTAACACTATTGTGAGGCTAGTGTTGGGGGGAATTTGATAGATCTATCCGGTGACTAACCATCCCCACCTTGAATTCGGTCACAAGTGACCATGTGCAATTTAAGCATTGAGATAACTTGTAGGTTGTTTGGCAAGACACCCTTCCCCACTTGGGCAAAAACAATTAAGGCTTCGAGGTCATGACTTATTGCAATAATACATGTTTTTATTGGACTTCGGAATAATGTACTTAGTCCTCCATTACTTAAATTCTTGTGGTCCACACTTTACTTATAAACACTATGAATTCACTCGCAACCTTTGGTTGACCTATAGCATGTTTAATTTCAGGTCCTCGGATATAAGCTGGATGGGACCGTATGGATATCGATGAAACGATTCTGTGTATTAATTAAATTCGATGCAACTTTATCTATAAAAGCTTTATGTCGTCTTTTGGGATTATTACGCTTGTTTAAAGATCTTATGTAGTAGCTTTTCTTTTCAAAACTTATGTAACCTAATGTATAAACTCTGAGTTTTCCTATAATGCATCGAATTTCTTGTTTAAAACGCCATTTTAAGTCGTTTCCTATATCTTGATTGTTGTACTTTGACGTAGCACCCCAATGTTACCATTCCGCTGCATATCAGATTTTGGGGGTGTACTTTGACGTAGCACCCCAAGTAAAACCGACGCACTTTGCTTCTTTCTTGGACTTTAATTCTTTGTCTTCATTTAGCTTGAGTTCCATATGACATAAACACTTGTATCTTTAACACTTTATGATAGGAATATCTTTAAGTGAACTTTCACATATTTCACGCTATTAAGCATCGAAAGTTCACGAGAAATGCTTATAATATATATAAGAACACCACGAAATATGTATAATAAAGGCGTTACATCACCTAAAGTTTGGGCTCGTTTAGATGTTGTTTTTACAATGGATCAACAAACACATCTAGTGATCTTTCTCCTACATCCTTCAACCAAATTCTACTAGCAAAAAACCCAGGATCATTTAGAAGACATCTTTCAAGATAATAAACACTCCTGTGCACTCTACTTGGAACTACAGTTCATAAATACTCATCTTGCCAACTTTGCAAATGTCTCTGCCTACTCTCAAGAGTTAAAACTCTTAATTGATCAACTTTCTAATGTTGGTCAGCCCGTGACCAATGATCGCCTTATTCTTTAATTGCTTGATGAATTAACATAGAGTTATGACAGTGGTTGTTGTTATTCTTCAACAAAGTGACCCACTTCCCCTGTTTTATAAAGCCCGTTCCAGACTTATTATTGAGGAACCCTATAAGACCAAGCAAGTTGTTAATGCAACGACCATTGCTGGAACTGCTCTTCTCTCTACAACTTCTTAAGCTAAAGCTCAATCAGGTGGTTCCACCAACTTAAAATCACCTTCTGGTCCCGTGTTTTCTTCAAATAACCGTGGTGGCAGGGGAGGTGGTCGCAACAACCGTGGTGAATGTGGTGGTCGTGGTCATGGACGTGGCAATGGAAACTACAATCACAACTATTAGATGCATGGTCAACACCAACAATAAAAAGTTTAGGGTCTAATTTATCCATGGGCTTGGGTTGTTCCACCTGGCCCATATCCCACCAGTGCTTGGTCTAGGCCTACTTACCCACCTAGCAGCCAAGGTATACTCGGCTCACACTCATAAAAGGCTTGTGCTACCTCTGTTGCACCTCCTACAATGTATGATCCAATTGATATAGAGAGTGTTATGCACACCATGACTCTCAATCCTCCTGATGATAATTGGTACATGGATGCCGGAGCTACGTCTCACATGATGACCACTCAAGGTAAACTCTTGTCTTATTTCAGTTTGAGCTATCCTAAAAATATTATTGTTGGCAATGGTCATGAAATTCCTATCCGCGATTACGGACATACCACTATATCAAACGCCAAACGTCCATTATTATTAAAACATGTATTACATTCTCCTAATCTAATTAAAAACTTAATTTCTCTTCATCTTCTTTTCATTAATAATAATGTTTCTCTTGATTTTGACCCTTTTGGATTTACAATGAAGGATTACCCAACGAGGACACCACTCATGAGATGCAACAGCATGGGGAGCTTTACCCGATCACCACCTCCATGCTTCAACAAATTCAACGTATGTCTACTTTTATTGTTTTTTCTCAAAATTTGTGGCACTATCGCCTTGGGCATTCGGCCGTTAATGTTTTAAGATCACTTAGGAATAAAAATTACATTCAATGAAATAAGTCTAGTTTGTCTTCTATTTGTCAATCGTGTATTTTTGGTAAACATGTTTGGTTACCATTTATGATTCTTCGTCACATACTTTATCACTTTTTGAAATTATTCAATTAATCTGTGACCTCACCCGCTTGAGCACGGTTGGGCAATCGTATTATGTGGTTATTTTCTTGATGATTTTTTCTAACTTTATTGGACTTTTTCCCATTGACATAAATCAAAAGTATTTTCATTTTCTTTCCTTTAGTGCTTTACCATAAACATCAATTTCAAGATCATCATTCTTTTAGTATGATAAATGGAAAAAAATATGCCATAACAATTTTCTTCAATTCGCAACATATTCGAATGGTTTTTTAGTTTCTTGGTCCTCATACTTCATCACAAAATGGGAAAGTCGAAAGAAAAATTTAAGCCATTAACAATATTATTTCGACATTACTGTCTCACTCATCTATGCCGTAACATTTTTGGTTACAAGTGCTATGATTTACAAACAAAACAAATTTTTCTTTATAGACATGTTGTATTAGATGAAAATAAATTTCCATTTGCCACATTAAACAACCCAACACCCACTTATAAATTTCTCAATGAAGGTTTACATCTAATTTTTTACAATGCTTGTGATTTCTAGACTACCCCACCTACTGATGTTACTTCCCTAATGGTTTCTTAGTCTGAAATTGAACAACCTACGACCAGATTGTTAGCTGTTCAATAGTTGTCATTAGTCTTAAGTTTATAAGATAAGTGGACAACTGTATGATTTTGTCAATCATTTATTATAGATTGTCAAATCAATAGTTAATGTAATCGTTGTCCTATCTTGTGTATGAGTTGTATCCCCAATCCACAGCCTTATCCTAATCTCCTTATAATCGATAAGTACCAACCATGTGTTAAAGAATGAACTAACGAAAACATTACCATTTTAACATACTCTCTTACTTGGTATCCAAAGCTAGAAAGATCATTAAAGACCAAACCTTAAACATCATCACAAATAGTTGTCCTTCGGTCATCGCAACCTCGTCGCTGATTCAAGGGATCCCAAATTCATTTGCCCTTTTCTAACTTGTAGTAGCATTACTTGGGCATGTTAATTCTTGACTAGTTCATCAGGATAACAACATTTTGTAGAGTTTTCTTTGGTTGTTTTTAATAAAGACTGCTAAGGCACCATCACTTTGTGCAAAGATATGATGATTGGTAAAGTGAAGTATAAAAAGAAATGAATTCATGTCACAACACCAAGGTTGGTGGGAGCTTATGTAACTGTGAAGGGCATGGGCTTTCCACAGTCACACAAGTGGATCAGAGAAAAGATATGGATGGGCCACACTAGTCACATGATGGAGTTACTAGTTGACAGCCAACAAAAAAAACATTTTATTTTATTTTTATTATATCTTTGAGAGAATACTTTGAATTATTCTCCGTTCTAGGGATACTTTGAATTATCTCGTAATTTGTGTTGGTGAGAATACTTTAAATTATTCTCCGTTATAGTGATACTTTGAATTATCCCGTAATTTTTGTTGGTGATTTGTGCTAGGTCACAAATCCGCACGACTGTTATTTTTCTCTTTTCTAGTTTTCTACTCCAGTCTGAGCTTTCGCGATTTCGCCGCTCGGACTGCGGGGGAGTGTTAGCTGTCAATTAGTTGTCATTAGTCTTAG
Source organism: Tanacetum coccineum (assembly GCA_026074375.1). Classification (NCBI taxonomy): domain Eukaryota; kingdom Viridiplantae; phylum Streptophyta; class Magnoliopsida; order Asterales; family Asteraceae; genus Tanacetum; species Tanacetum coccineum. Next base: position 14,303 of record BQNB010018762.1, on the reverse strand, counting down.
TTATAAGATAAGTGTGACAACTGTATGATTTGTCAATCATTATTATGATTGTCAATCATTAGTTAATGTAATAGTTGTCCTTATCTTGTGTATGAGGTGTATCCCAATCTCATCCTTATCCTAATCTCCTTGTAATCTATAAGTACCAACCATGTGTTGAGGAATGAAATACGAAATACATTACCATTTTACATTACTCTCTTACACAGATCACCTCCACAGCAGCCCGCTGTTGAGGTCTATACTTCTCCACAGTCACGTCCCTCTACTCCTGTCTAACAACACCCTCCTAGTCTAGTTGTCTCTCGGTCTCAGGCCTCATTACTTCACTCTATGACCATTCCAAACAGAAGCCCACTTGTATCCAGGTCTCGACCCACTTCTACTGGTAATCATCAGTCCATACTCCTGCTCGGTCCATGACCATAAAGAGTATGTCAGGTATTTCTAAAAGTAAAACACCATTTAATCTCACATCTTCTCTCCATCCCTCATCCCTTTCTGTTAATCCCAAAGTTACCTTGTCTGACCCGAATTGGAAACATGCCATGAATGACGAATACAATGCTCTTATTGCTAATAAGACTTGGGTTTTGGTTCCTCGTACCCTGATATGCATGTTATTCGTTCTATGTGGATTTTTAGACATAAAATGAAATCTGAAGGTTCTTTTAAGCGATACATACTCTATTATTGGCAATGGCAGTTCTTAACAGTTTTAGTTGATTACGAGGAAACATTAGTCCGGTTGTCAAACGATACTATATGTACGACGTCTTATTTTGGCACTTCCCAATCATGGCCTATTCATCAATTAGACGTTAAAAATGCATTTTTTTCATGACATTTTAAAAAAGGACAACTTTATCTATATCCTTGGTAAAACTTAAAATTACATCAATATCCTTCTAAATTTTATAATTACTTCATTATTCTTTCAAAACTACAAAATTCACATATTTACCTAAAATGACTATTTAATTATAAAAAAAGATTTTTAATAATTAAAATTGAAATTTTAATTTATTTAAAAAGTAAAATGACATTTTTAACCCTTGTAAACTTTATCAAATTAAATGTTTAACTGGTGTACCTTCAATTAAATGTTTAGTGCAACAGGTTTATTACTTTGCTTCTTATGATCAATTAATTACTTATAAATAATAAATTAATTACTCACATTTATTTACCAAACGACTTAAGAATTATGGCATGTACCTATGCATAGCTTGTTGTTGTACCAGTGAAATTCGTGTACAATTTTACACTAGCAGGTGTCTTCAAAAAAATTTACATCAAAAGCTCTTGAACTAAAAAACAAAATTGTGTTTGCCCTACTTAATTAACTAACACATTAACAAGAAAAACAATTAAAAGTAAAATAAAAATAGTTCACTTCCAATTTATGAGAATGACCCATGAGGGGAATCATGATATTTAATGGATCTTACATCATTAAGATTAAAGAAAAATTACAAGACATGGGAAGAAAAGGATGATTTTACAGTTTAATTTGTTGGGTTTTGCTAACAACAACCCTATAGGTTGTGTTTAAAGGTTATTATTTTGTAAAAATAGCATTTAATAAACTCATTATTTCCATGTTTATACATATTTAATGATTATAATTATAAGAGGTGTTATTAAACAAGGAATGTTTGAAGTTAATTCATGGTTGATTTTTTAATTAAGGCAAACTTAAACACAACCCATAGGGTTGTGGTTAGCAAAACCTTAATTTGTTTGATTAGGAGTGAAGGGTAAAAAGGTAACATAATTAGTTTTATTTAATTTTCACACTAGATTGTTGACTTGGATACATTTAAAGATTTTAAAGATCTGAAAGGATATTCAAGTAATTATGAAATTTAGAAGGATATTAATGTAATTTTAAGTTTTTCTAAAGATATGGATGAAATTCTCCTTTAATACATGCATCAACCAATGTGTTTTTTGAGATGCTTCTTATCCGAATCATGTGTGTCTATTGAAGAAGTCTCTATATGGCCTTAAGAAAACACCACGAGCTTGGTATCAACGGTATGCTGGTTTTGTATCTATTGTTGGTTTCATACATAGTAAGTCTGATCACTTATTTTTCGAGATGGTAGTGATGAGTCATATCTACTTTTATATGTTGATGATATTATCCTTACCACTTCTACTACTTCACTTCGTACCTCACTTATGTCAAAGTTGTCAGATGAGTTTGCAATGAAAGTTCTCGGGCCATTAAATTACTTTTTGGGTGTTGTTGTCTCACGCACTTCACATGGAATTTTTTTAGTCAAACAATATATGTCAAAGAGATTATCGAAAGAGCATGTATGTCTTCATGCAAACCGACACATAGTCCTATTGATACAAGTTTGAAACTTAGTGCTTCTTCTGGTGACCTATTTTCAGATCCTACTTATTTTTCATGCCTGAAGTGCTTTGCAATATCTCACTTTCACCCGTCCATCATATCTTATGTCGTGTAAAAAATATGCCTTCATATGTGATGAGGTGTCATTTTATACACTTTTTCGGAGTCATTAACCCCCTAAATCATGCAAATATGCCTATATTATGTGCTTAATTATTTGTTTTTGTGGTTTTAGCACTTGGATGGCATTTGGAGGAAATACACGTGACTTGGGCTCATTTAGAGAAGAAACAGACAAGACTACAACTCTACACCAAATCCTTTAAAGAAATCGTGCATACAGAGCCTGGGGACGGCGTTGCAAGTTACAAGTGATGGCGTCACAATTTACAAAGCGACGCCGTCAGAGATTTGATGACGGCGTCAGAACGGTAGCCGACTTAAAGTGGCTCTAGAAGATTCGACGTGGCGACGGCGTCACGACTATAACACGACATCGTCGCGCTGCTTTTCCTATATATACAAAACCGATTTTAGGGTTTTAAGTGTGTAACTTTTAGTATAGTTTTGGGAGACGAACCCTAACTTTTATATTCAAGCTTGAAAGCTTTTTAGGCCGTCTTTAGGGCCTCATTAGTCAACATATGGCGTGTGGACTTTCTAAATGGGTCGGACTTGGCTTAACTTGGGCTTTAAGCCCGAAACACAGACAATATTAGATTACAATCCAAGCCCGTTAATACTCGACTAGCATATTACATTACAAGACTTTCTTTGACTTAATAAAACTGATAACATTCTTGTTTGACTTAAAATAATTAAAGCTAACATAGACACTTTATAATCAAAACAGATCATTTCGGTTTAAAATATCTGTTAGACCAAAGAATTACCACACCCACCCAAATGAAATGGCAGCCTAAGTTGATGGGGTATGATTATGAGGTGATGTATAAAAAGGGCTTAGAAAATGGTGCAGCTGATGCTTTATCCAGGCTTAGAAGTGGTAATGAGCTTTTGAGTATGTTTGTGCCTTCTATTTCTACTGATCTTATGCAGAAGGTACAAGCTACTTAGGTGACAGTTGTTGATGTTGCTGATATTATAACCTCATTGAAAAAGGGTCAAGTTGCTAAGAAACATTATGTTTGGGTAAATGAAAAGCTGCTGAGGAAAGGTAAAATAGTGGTAGGGCAGGATGAAGAGTTGAGAAGAAAATTGCTTCAATATTTTTATGAAGACTTCATTAGAGGACATTCTAGGGTAAAGTGACTAATCACAAGCTTTATTCATTGTTTTATTGGAAATAAATGAGGAAACAAGTGAAATAGTTTGTAAGGGAGTGTTTAGTTTGTCAAAAATGTAAGCCAGATTTGAGTGCCTACCCTGGACTACTACAACCTTTGCCTATTCCACAAACCATATGGTCTCAAATCTCCATGGATTTCATAAAGGGTCTGCCTAAATCACATGGCAATGATGTTATCATGGTAGTGGTGGATAGGCTAAGTAAGTATGCTCATTTCATTGGTTTATCACACCCTTTCAATGAAGCCCAAATTGCTCAAGTATTTTTGGATTCAATATACAAGCTACATGGTATACCTGAGTCAATTATATCAGACAGAGATAAGATATTCATAAGTGCTTTTTGGAAAGAATTTTTCAAGGCTCTGAAGTTCAAACTCCATATGTCTACAGCTTATCACCCACAGACAAATGGGCAAACTGAGGTGGTGAACAGATGTTTGGAAGGTTATTTAAGGTGTATAACTGATGAACAACCTAAGAAGTGGTTTGAATGGTTATCATTGGTTGAACTATGGTACAACACCAATTTCCACACTTCCATTAATACAACACCTTTTGAGGTGGTGTATGGTCAGACTAATACTCTAATCATAGAGGCATATCAAGGTTGTAACTAAGTAAAAATAATATGCAGTGTACTAAAACTATTTATGCAGAGAAGATCAATTCAAGTGCTTAAGTTCCATTTGTAGAGATAAAAAACAGAATGAAGCAACAAGCTGATAAGTCTAGGTCTAAGAGGAAATTTGACATAGGAGATATGGTATTTATGAAACTACAGCCTCATTAGACAATTACTATAAAGGTTGGGTAATCAACATAAGTTTTCTCAAAGTTTTTTTTGGGCATTTGAATAAGTGATAAATAGGGAAAGTGCCTATGAGTTTGAAGCTACATATGCACAAGCTCAGATACATAATATGTTTCATGTGTCACAGTTAAATAAGTATAAAGGGCCACCCTTAACTAATGATTTGATAGTATTGCCACAATGTGATACGGAAGGATGTCTATTAGTCTAACCAGTCAAATTGTGGGATAGGAAGATTGTTAAGAAGAACAATAAGGTTTTGGTGTATGGCTTGGTGCAGTGGGCTAATAGCACAGTTAATGATGCTAGCTGGGAAGACTTAGGGAAATTGGTTGCACAATTCCCTGAGTTTGATCTAAGTTCTTGAGGGCAAAAATTTTTAAGAGGTGTGGATTGTTAAGTGCAGAGTTAGGGTCATTGTGTGACACATGAGGTGCACGGGTTTGGTTAAAGTCCAGACACGTGAAGTGCACGTGTCCTTTCACACTATTTCTCCTTAAAGATTTCCCCGCTAACATTTTCTCTTTAAAAAGTCGTTACTAGTTCATTTGTATATTTAGCTTGTTATTTTAATCTCCTTTCCTCTCTAAAATTTCCAACTGTAATCATTGTTAACTGCTAGTTACAACCATTCAATAAAAAATTTCATTTCGATCTTGATTCTAAATTTGATAGATCCTAACTGATTTCTAGCAATTTCGAGCAATTCCTAATTGCTTACTATCTTTACGTGTTTTGGTGCTTATCAAATAGAGATGCTAAAGGAATACTATTACGTGAATATTAAAGGGTTAGTCTTGGTCATTGGTTTAGGCCACGTGAATGATCCAACGTTTAATATATAAAAGTAAGATATATAGTTTAAATAGGATTAGTATTTCATAAAGCGCTGGAATATGAAATAGAACCCCCCTAAAACGGTGTCATTTAGGGTATGTTTGGCACTGGTAGGAGCCGGAGCGGATCGCTGAAGCGGGTTGCTGGAGCTTATTTTTACATGCTAGTTTAACTAGCATTCCATTTAGTAGCTTATTTTTTTTACATGCTCCTTCAAGCTGTGTCAGTCAAACGAGAATTATTTTTAATGGTAGCTTATTTTTCTAAAAAAATTAAGCTCATGCTATGATAAGTTCGCGCGCCAAACATAGTCTAGTCTAAATATAACCTTAAACGTTGCCGTTTGTATTAAATGGATCCAAAAGAGGTGGTTGGGGTGTGTAGATCGGCTTTGAAGCAGGGCTACAAATATTTAAAATGAGACATGTGAACAAATTAGTCCAAGTGGTGGTTAATAAACACTATACTTCGTATTCATTTAAATAATTTAAACGTTCAGTTGTTTATAAGAACTAGACGAGTACATGTGCATACTAACACGATTTTATAGCGGCTAATAATTGTAGTGATAAAAAAAATTTATGGGTTATAAATGAAAAATAATAAAAGTTTAAGCATTTGAGGATTAAACACTATTTACATTGAATGAAACTATGTTTCCATATATAGTTTTCTTAATTTTCCACATTCAAGAATAGGGTGTAAACCGTTTATATATAGTATAGATTAGGTATAGCAAATGTAATGCGATGTAAGAATTTTCTTAATATCAAACAAGCTCTCAACATTATCTACAAATACGAGCTAAAAATGTGTTACGCTACAACATAGTAAAATGTACTGATGCGTTTAAATCCCGTTTTAAATTTATAAACTTGAATCTACCTAGGATTAACACATACTAACGGGCAGTGTACCTGATCGCATGTACTATACCTAAAGTAAGTCCAAGTGCCGACCCTAAGAACGGTGTGTAATCTCTAGTTGTCTAATTAAAATGACAATCTACTTAAAAAGCAATAAAATGACACGATGTGTTTTAGTTCCATATGATCGTGTTTTAATAAACTTAAATTACTTAAATGGTGTTACAATGGAAAACAACTAAGAGGGATTAACGCATTTACTTAGCTAGTAATCCTAAGTTTAATAATTATGATTTTACGTGCAATGTTTAATCACAATCTTAATAGAGGCGTTTGAATTCATTAGGGTCAAAAAGGCATCCTCGCCTAACCTATGATTCCTGAGTGGAATGAACCCTTGCGGGAAATTTAATCAGATTCTTAGATCCCAGTCTATTAAAGTTCAATCTTGTCTAAATTGGAAGCGCTTCCTACGAGATTCAATATTTCGCGTAGAGGTATTGAGATCGATTCTATCCTTTGTCCTATTTGTGATAGGGGGGTTGAATCTACGAGACATATATTTTTTAGTTGTTGTTTAGTCAGACAAATTGCGCGCAAAATTTGTTCTTGGTGGGATATCGAATATTCGGACGTTAACTCCTTCACTGAATGGATCAACTGGATGGCCTCTTTACGTCTTCAGTCTAAAGTTAAGATGATGATCCAAGGTGTCTTTTTTGTGGTTTGGTGGCTTGTGTGGTCTTATCGAAACAAACTTCTATTCGAGGAGAAGAAACCTTCAAAGGCGATTATTTTTGATGATGTTGTTTCCATATCTTTTTATTGGTGTAAGTCTAGATGTAAAGCATCGTTCAGTTGGGATGATTGGCTTAAAAACCCTTCTTTGATTTCTCTGTAATTCTAGCTTCTTGCTAGTTTCTTAATAAAATCCGCTGTTCAAAAAAAAAAAGTCTATAACATGTACTTTTGTGTTCCCCACTAACACTCATGTGCTTCCTACTAACACCTAACACTACAACTAGACAAGTCATAGCATCAGCTTACACCTAAAGGGGATGTAAGGGTATTTGGAAAGAACACCCCATGCCAATAAATTGTTATCTACTAGCATGGCTCGCACTTCTTAACCGGGTCCACATACTAAGGGTCGCCTAATGGGCAAATGTCATACAACTACTAACGAATGGTCATCCTATAGTCAGTTGTGCACGCTAGGGTTTGGATTCTCACGTACTACTTAGTATGCACTCAACCTTATTTTAATACCTAGTAAGAGATGTGAGGGTCCTTAAGTACACTATACAAATTATCACTAAAATCGCAACTTGTAGAATAAAATTAAATCATATTAAACGCAAGATTAATAAACTAATTAAATACCAAGAAAAAGTAATCAAGCAGAATAATTAAATATAGCATCAATAATTAGAATTTGTTAACCCTTACCTGGCTGGATCGAAGCCTCGGTTCTATAGTATTAGCCATTATCGCGACTCTGCCCCTGTATACAATTTTGTCTGATAAGATCAAATCAATTATAAAAGAATAATGTTATTGAATCAAAGTTAGTTAATTGAAATATATTTACAGATTGTGTTTAAGCCCTTGCTCTCGATCCTTTAGTTGAATACCATGGCAAACCCCAAAGGATTTGCCCCTTGAAACTAGCTGCTATGTCCCTTTTTAGCTTGTGGTGTGAAACCCCCAAAGGATAGAAAAGGAATGAATAAATGGGAAGTATTGGCCTGTATTTATAGGCTGCGAACCAGTTACGACGCAACTAAAACGGCCTTTGTTACGATCGTAATAGTGTATGTGCTCAATTATCAACGTAAATTAAACTTCTATTCTGAAATGACTTCTTAGGGATTGCTGTCCTGTACCCCCGCAATCGTATTTGACGTAATTCGTTCAGTCCTCGTGCATTATAATTCCCATTAAGTATGTGACGTGTTCACATTAAACTTTAAATTTATAAACAATAATTACTGGTTAACTAGGAACAAAATTAGGTAAGTATACCCTAGTCATGTGTAGTTAGGGGTTGGAAAGTGATGGCATCTCGTCACTTTTATAGCATCATATATCCCATGTAAATAACCCATTTTGTATGATTATTGCAAGAATTGTTACTTAATCGTTTGTATTTGAGAATTGCAGTAATTATGGAGTACTTAGTGAAGATTAACAAAAAGACACGCATTCTGGAGCTTAAACGAAGAAATATGAAGATTACTGTTCTGACATCCTATACGCCGTATCCATCAAGGAAGATACGGCTTATCTGTGCCTGTACTTCACAAGAAACCACAAAGACTCAAAGACCAATACGCCCTATCCAGGAGAACTCCATACGCCGTATTAATTTTAAAGTAATAAAATATTCTGGAAGATATCGAACGTGGTCCCTACTTCAAGAAACCCCCTATACGCCGTATCCAAGTCACTCGATAACCTAAAAATAGGTTTTCAGTGTGCTTGATCGTATTTTCGATACCTTAACTACAAAAGTCGATTTTTAAAAGACAAGAAGAGCAGAAGAGGTCAAGCAAAGCTATCAATTCCATAGGAAACACATTGTAATCTCCTATACTCTAGTAATCGTTCGATTTTTGGTATTATTCGTTTAGCTCAGTTAGTTTACCTTGGTTGGATTATTACTCTTGTATTGATTATGACGTTTGAGGGCTAATACCCTTGGGTATTAGCCATTATTATGAAGATTTGAATGTTTGGTTTGTTTATCTCGAATGCTTAATTTATTGTTAATTGCTTGTTTATGTTTATCAATTTATACTTGTTTACGTGCTTTTGTATGCGACCTATCATTCAACTGGATCTAGTGATACGGACCAAGTTAGCTAGATGTCGGGATGGCTCTCCATATAGTGATTTATATATCTAGACCAATAGGATCACAAATAATGACCTATCTTCGCCTTTAGATTAGTGAGCTTAGTTGGACCGGCAGGTGACCCTTGGGATCAACGAGTACGTTCTTAATCAATTGGTAAAGACTTGGCCAGTGGACTACTAGTATATAAATTGCCATTAAGCAGTAAGTGGGTAAAGTCTCTATGAGCTAGGGTTTAACAAGATCACCATTGCTTTAACCCCTAAGATAGATTATAATCAGCAAATAGGATGCTTTATGCGGATGCGTTTAATTGTGACAGAATTCTACGTGTCTAGGTCTTAGGAAGAAGTAACGCCTAAGTCTTAAGAATGATATGCCGCCTCGAGATAAGTATTCATTACACTAAATAAACAAACCAACGTTCTAATTGGATTAATCATGGTTAATACAGTTTTCTTATATTTCGCTAGCCCGCCCTTCTATCTTTTGTCTGTTTGCTTGCGTGTGTTATATTGTCTTAAGTAGATCTAAGTCACCACAAACATGTGCCAGTCTCTCAGGCTGAAACCCCCTTTATCCATTAGAATTAGGATTAACATAGGTTTAGCATAGGTTTAACATAGAATAGAATTAACATAGTTTAAATTAGCTTAGTTTAGTTAACCAAAATATTGATAAAATAAAAGATTAGTTCTCTGATCGACACCCTACTTACCACGAAACTCCATCTGATCAGGTACACTGCCCGTTAACGTGTTGTTTTAGGTAAAGTGTGCAAAATATAAATTTAAAACTTGAATACTCTAAAATAGAACCTACACGACAACACAGTTAAGTTTTTGGCGCCGTTACTGGGGAGTGAACTTTTAATCTTAAATTTTATTTAATATTTTAGTTTTTAGCATTAGATTTACTTAACCCCTAGGATTAGTGTAATTTACATTAGTTTAAAATTATATGTTATTGCTTGTTTGCATATTGCGTTTGTATAATACGGCGTATTCAGTTTACTGAACAAGGCGTATCAAGCTATTTGACAGCTTTCTTTCCTAGTAAATTTATCGCAGGTAAATATGGACGACCCTAACATTACCATGGAAGAATATATCAGGCTTGAGGAAGAAAAAGCTCGTAGGCATGGTAAAGTATATAACTAGAAAACTACTACGTATGGTAGAATCTGGGATGACGATGAAGTTCACAACCTTAGATCTGTTGAAACCGAATTCCTAGCTATAGTCTTTGATGACACGTCTACATCTCAGGCAGCACTCTCATGTGAACCCATGGCAAGTCCTCTTAACGATAATGAAATTGACTTTAGAATATCGTTTGATGAATCCAATGATGAAGATTACACAGTGTTACCTAAAATATTCAGTCAAATAACAAAATGGTCCGGAGGTCGGGGAGGATTAAATAGAAAGAAAGCCATATTATTAAATTGTAGAGAGAGAAAGGGAAGAGCCTGTGTTTAAAATTAAATGATTAATGAAATGATCAGAAACAATTTGACAGTTGCACAATGCAAGTTCAATGTTTCAATTTCTTCAAACAACTGCAAACCAGAATGGTCAAGATTTGTTCCACAATTGTGATGACAATAACACATGTTGGTGAAGTTTCATACCATAGCTTTTTGACATTCTGGAAACATTACCAAATAAGGAGTTAATGAACTCTTCTGTGCTGAAAAGAATAGCCTAAGAATTGCTAACCCATTAGAACTTGGTTGCTATGCTCAAACACTCAAGACCCTTATTACCACACATCAAAACCTCACAATTATCATATGCACCAACATCAAAAGCTTCACTTCTAACCAGATCTCATGCAACTACAAGATACAAAGGCAAAGAGATAGCCAAACCAATCACACCACCACCTGAGTCAGCTTCTGAAGAAGATAGTGATCCTGAGCAAGCTTAGAAGGATAAGACATGTAAAAAAATTTGGGCATCATTGCAATAGTACTTCAAGAAACTCTACAAATCCTACCAACAAACACCTCAAATCTTCCTCAAACACCATAAACAAGAATGTAGATACTTCTCCAAGGTACAAGACTCACAATCAGACTGACAGTTTTAGAATCAACAAGGCGCAGTGGAAAATTGGGGGTTTTGGGGGTTGTTGGGGCTAGGGAAACTGTAGGTGGTCTAGTAGTGCAACAGTCTAGGATACAGTGTTTTAACTGCAAGGAATTTGGTCATTATGCTAAGGAATGCAGAAAGCCAAAACGGGTTAAAGACTCCACGTATCACAAGGAAAAGATGTTGCTGTGTAAACAAGCTGAGAATGGTGTTCAACATCAAGCAGAGCAATTTGACTGGCTAGCAAACATGAATGAAGAGATTGATGAACAAGAGTTGGAAGTACATTACAGTTAAATGCCATATAATATCAGGGATTAAAACTGATCTGGAGGTTGGATAAAGTGAAATAAATGAATAGCCATTTTATTATAGTTGAAAGGTTAAAGAGATGGGAAGAGTGTGTATGCTAGAGAGAAAACACACATCTTACCGCTTTACAAAACTGTTGAGCTTTCACCCTCCCATGACAGGTTATGAACGCGCCGGCTATTTATAGTTCCTGAAGTGATACACACAAACTATTATAACTAGTCATTATTAGGTCCATAGTGTCACTCTATAAAATGAACTAATGTCATTCCGTGTTTGTCAACGTATTTTAAGGCTAACAATCTTTCCCCAATATGTGGACATGCGAAATTACTTACATGCTTATCCTAACAAAGCTAAAGATTGTCTTGTGGAGTTCTCTTGGTCTTGAAACTTGTATGCCTATGCTTGGTTCTTCATGTCTTTACTTGTTCAAGAACCATTATAGTATGCATGAATTAGATTAACTTCCCCCCAATTCATGCATCATGTCTTGAAAAGCTTTCTTCATAGACTCCTTTTTGGCGAAGTTTTTGAATAAGCTTCCCCCCAACCAAACATCCCGCACCTTTATATTATATACTTTAAGTAGATTCTAAAACTTTATTGTAGCATGAACAATCTTTCTACTTGTCATTGACGTGTAAACGGAAATTTTGTAGAAGTCAAACCCATACCTAAAATACTCATGCTTACTTGTCATTATGGCTTGCTGTGAATATTCGTCGGGGGGCACATGCCGAAGAAATCAGCAACAATTCTTCTTACGTATGCAGGAATATTCATAAAACCTACTAAGTAAAAAGGTTGTCTACACTAGCTTCCCCCTGGAGTTGACACACCCATAGGTATCATCAAAGTCAACTAAGTTCTTCTCACGCATGCAGAATACTTCACAAACCATACTAAGTGAAGTAGTATAAACTACTTCCCCCTGGAAGTTGACCTGATAGCATCAAAGTATCAAAGTACACGTATTCCCCCATGATGGTTTCGAACTCTCGGAAGCATCATTGACGTGGACGACCATATACACGAGAAGTTCTTGTCATAAGCAACAATCTTGAAAAGTTATGAAAGACATTGAAGAACTTTGAAAGATTTTGCTGAGACTATGAAGTATCATTGACGTTCAGTAGCTTCAAATATCCCGTGAGAGTTGCTGATCACATCTCAACCTTTTACTCTATGGCTAACTTACCAACCTCGTATTCTGTCGGCTATTGCTGTGACCACTTGGTGAAGTAAACCCGATATACCAAACTTGAAAATGAAGTAGAATTCCCCAAATTTGTTACTTAAGCTTGCACTGTTGTTGATTGAAGAACGGTGCAGAAGAAAGCCTCTAAGTACCCTATACACTCAACTAAGAGCCAAAATAAGTACAACACCTCTTGAGACTATCCACATCGGCATCTGCGTGTGACACTGAGCACTACAATGTAACTCCTTTAAGTGATAGCTATAACCCGTGAGTACTACAATGTAACTCCTTACATCGGGTATAACTAGATAATCCAAGTCTCAATCATAACTGTATACGTTCAAGCAAGTCATCAATCGATAGATTGGGTTTGAAGAAAAGGGGTAGAAAGTAGAAGGAAGTCTCGATGATGAAATAAGTAGACGCCTTCGTGAAACCCACTTCAATCTCAAATAAGGGATACCAAATCAACTTCGTGATCACTTGACATTAAAATCCAAAACCCATAGCCATTTTGACGTTTTAGTGAATCTTTAATGATCGTTTTAGCATTAAGTGTTGTGTTTACTTTGGTGTTTGTTTTGATTGACATGATTATATATATTCCTAAATTAAGTCACATCCCACCTGATGCGCGGTAAGGTCGAATTTTTTTTGGGAAATTAGGTTTTCAAAACATAGAATTTCCTTAAACATTGCATATTCCGCAGGATAACCTTTGACATATTTCGCATGAATCAATCATGTAATATTTTGCATGACATGTTTCGCACAACATATTTCGCATCAATGTGACATTACATATTTCACATGTTTAAGAAAATTTTGGCAGAGTTTTGGTTTGGAATATGTTATATTTCGCTTGGAATGTGACAACCTGTAATGTTTCGCATGACATATTTCGCACGAAATATGTTATGACATGTTTCGCACAACATAAATCGCTTACAAATTTTGCTAGCTTCATAACATGTTTCGCATACATATTCCCAAACATATTTCGCACAACCTAAGAAAAATTAAGCAGAGTTTTGTTTCCTAGAAATGACATATTTCGCTTGAAACTTAACTTGTCATATTTCGTAAGAAACATGTTGCTGTCATATTTCGCAAGAAACATGTTTCGCTAGCAACATATTTTGCTAGCTTCATACATGTTTCGCTAGCTTCATCCTGGTGACATGTTTCGCTAGCTTCAAATCCAAACCCAGAAAATAAGCCACGAAATAAGTTGTTTAGGCACTAAATAAGCTACGAAATATGATTACAAAGAAGCACAAACATAAAGAAGGAAGAGAGTTTGTTACTTTTTGTGTGAATAAGCTCGAACCAAAACCAACCGTTCGTTTGGCTTAAAAATAAGCCACGAAAAGCCTTAAATCAGCAAACAACGAACACAAAATACTCCTAGGCTCTGATGTCAATTGTTACCCATAAAGATTCTAGCCTAAAACATAACGATCCAGAGGTCGGGGGGATTAAATAAAAAGAAACTCATATTATTGAATTGTAGAGAGAGAAAGGGAAGAGTGTGTTTTTCTAGAGAGAAGGAGGAGAAACACACTGGTATGTGCTTAATTACACATACCATTTTCCACTATAAACGGACTTAAATGACTAAAAACATACCAAAAATACATT
>BQNB010018761.1:43164-63973 GCA_026074375.1 Tanacetum coccineum | reverse complement strand
ATTGCCTAAAATCAAAGAAGGCTATGGACACTATCGCGTGTACTTGTTATCTTTCTTGTATATCTATTCCTTCCCCCTTGCTGGTTTTGACACCTCAGAATCAGCAAAACCTTGTACGCAAATATACTAGAGATCGTGTTCGAAGAATTGATAAGCTTAAACCTATCCCGTGAGAATCAACTAAGTCTTAAATTGCAAATAAGTCCCTAAAGTTTGAAACAAATGACATCTAAAGCTCTTGTAGTTAATATAAATTAACTCCCCTTAAAAATGTTATCCGTCATTATCCAAAACTTTATCTGTTTATTCCGTGACTTATTTTGAAAGACCGTTTTAAAAGATTATTTGATGACACATTCTCTCCCTCAAATATTGACCTGTTTTCTATCTAAAGAGCTGTTGTCATTGTTTGAGTGGTCGCATTGTCTTTGAAAATCTTTTTGTGATTACTGAAAACACTAATTCATTATGAAGACAACTTTTTACCAATAAAGATAAGATTTCTCTTATTTTGACAAATAAATGCACTGACACGTACACTTATTGTACGAGACATGCAGACCCGTGCGATGCACACTGCTTGTGTCAAATTTTTTTCTCATGTGGTTGCTTGCATAATGATTTTGTTAGAATGTTGATGCGTTAGTCTGATTGTGCATACTTTGGTAATTGGCCGTGTAATGTTTAGATGCGTTGTTGAACATGCAAACCCGTGCGATGCACACGGGTTGTATCTAAGTGTTTATTGCATAATGATTCAGGCTACTTCAAAATAAGCCTTAAGAAAGGAATAGTAATAATTAAGTGATTTTTTAAACTTTTTCTCGTGAAATACATGTTGGACCAATGTCAAATAATATTTACATATCTACAATTCTACATCTTTATATATATGCTACGCACCACTCGTAGTTTGCTCAAAGTAAACGAATAGACAAACAATAAAATACAATACAATAATAAAAAATATACAATATGATACTACGTAGTAAAAAAAACATGCACATCCTAATTGGTGGAGTTTATATAGTGACTCATAGTGAGGATATGAAGAGACTTTATAAATAGCAAAGCTTTTGATTTTCTTAATAACTGAAACTATAAAGTTTGTTAAGGAGATAATGGGATGCTAAAAAGACTAAAAGTTGCACAGAATTGAATTCACATGTAAAAATGCATTGATCACTAATCATTAATACTCCATGATATTGAGTTTCAGTATGCATTTGGGTTTTGTACTTATGGCTCTCTGGGTGAGACAAATCATTTAAAGATACAGCCCCAATAAATTTAGGGGCTCAATCTTTTAGTATACCATTGATCATGCCATTTATTCACATGGATTTGTACAATATACAAAGCTTGTGTTACACTACACAATATATACATCAATAGAACACACACATAAATTACTTATCTATAACAACAAAGAAAAAAAAAATTCTAAAGCCTAAAGCTTAATTTTAAAATTTCGGGTTCCCTTTCATGGGGATCCTTAATTTCGACCAAAAGAGAATACCGAACACTGTTCGAATGGACCGAAATTCCGGGTTCCCTTTCATGGGGATCCCTAATTTCGACCAAGAGAGAAGAGAGGACTTATCTATAACAACAAAGAAAACAATAGTTCTAAAGCCTAAAGCTTAAAGCCTAAACCCTAAAGCCTAAAGTCTAAACAATGTACCGAAATTTCGGGTTCCCTTTCATGGGGATCCTTAATTTCGATCAAAAGATAATATCAAACACTGTTCGAATGGGCCGAAATTCCAGGTTCCCTTTCATGGGGATTCCTAATTTCAACCAAGAGAGAAGAGAGGAGAGGTATGAGATGAAAAATGAGGTTTAGAGACCCCCTATTTATAGTGTTAGGATTAGGGTTAGCTTTGAGAAAAAGCTACATAATCTTGACACAAATGGTCCCTCCCTTATTAATACTTTACACAAATGGTCCCTCCCTCATTAATACTGTTGCATTAAATGTAAAAACTCTACATATTTTTTGGTATAATCATGGAAGCATGGGGTACTCCTCAAGATGCTTATCAATGTATGCAGTAGGGTTTTGTACTTATGGCTATCTGGGTGAGACAAATCATTTAAAGATACAGCCCCATTAAATTTAAGGGCTCAATCTTTTAGTATAATAGATGTTATATTGCTTATTTACACTATTTTGTCAATAGATTTCTAGTAATATATGCATTTGTTTGTACTCTTGTTTTTATTTGACTAAATTACAACTTTTTTCATGACCAAATAAATGTAAAGAAAAATCAGCACTCCTCTCCTAATATTATTGTCTATATTTTCTCGAGCTCGAGCCTTATATTTTAAGCTCAAGTTCGGCTCGTAGTATGTTATACCTGTTTCGGCTTGACTCGAGCTCAGCTCGTTTATACGATTTGGCAATAAAAAAATTAAAGTTTTGCTCGAGCTCGACACATAATATATCTATTTTGAGCTTGTCATTAAACTCGCTTATAATACAAATGCATAACGTTTACATATGTTTAATACTTAAAATATCCTAGTGTCATAATTTAAGCTCGTATAGGCTCGCTAGCTCAATCGAGCTTTGTATGTAAAGCTCGGGCTTGACCTCGATTAATAAATGAGCTGCAACTTAGGCTTGACTCGTTCAAGCTTTTTATCAATCTGATCCACCCGAAACTTTCACGAGCGGCTCAACTCATTTCCACCCTTTTAATACAATTATTTTTATAACTTTTGTTTCACTTTATGCAAGTTCATTTAGTATGGGATTGTTTATTTTAGGAAATAGCTTATATGCCGGACTTATTAGCTTATACATAATTTGAAATGACAAAAAGCTCACTTTTTATTGCTTATGAACTTATCAACAAGAATACAAAACACCGTACACGTTTAGCTCATCTGAACGGATTAAACTTTATTGTTATGTCGTTTATCAATCAAATCGAAATTATTTATCGATAAAGGAAACTTGCATCAAAGAGATCAAGCAGAGAATTTGCAACTAACTTGTGATCTTTCCATAAAAGGTCGTCTTGTAACTTGTCGATCGAGAAGACGCGTCTCTTGCATTTACGAAACTATTGTTTTTCTTATATAAGAACGAGTCAAGTTAAAAATGCCACTTGTGAATTCAATATTATTCATGAATATCAATGTCTAATCTATATGATTTTTCTTTGTACAATACGTTTTGAACATTGCTTATTCAAATCACATGTTTGATTATTCTTTCTATATACGTAGTTTAGAAGAGTTTCACATCGACTTAAATACGTAATATATCAAGTCCAATTAATGCATGCATGGATTGTGGGTTACTTTTCATATACAATACTTGTCCTCTAACCTGCCTAACGGCGGGCTACTTTCGTCATATTTTGTACATAATTTTATTTTACCTAATACGTTATCTCTATTAGTCTTTTGTATTGCATGCAGTGTTCTAAAAAGCACGTCATAGCGCCGTTAAGGCCTTGCGTTTCCACCATTTATTCCTCTTATTTACATTGTTTCTTTTGTTTCTGCCTCATCTTGAGATCCCGTGCTCATTCTTTTATCGCGTACTTACTAAATACAGTGATGCACATGTATGTGGTCATTAAACAATCTGTTTGTCATGTTTGTAGATAATATGGGATAATTTTAGATGATATGATATCCCTAAATTGTAGGTAAAATCAAAAATCTAGTCACTTGATAAGTTCAATGTTCAAATATGTCACTTGATATGAATATACCTATATTGTTACTCCCTCCGTCCCAAAATTATTGTCCCCCGACAAAAAACACACAGTTTAATAAAAGTGCATTTATTAGTGCTTTCTTTCTTTTACTTTTTGACACAATGACAGTTTTACCCTTAGCTAATTAATTAAAGTCTTCTTTAAAGTGTGTAATAATCATTTCAAACAAGGGTAATATAGTAAACTTGATCAAACTTCTCTATCTATTTTTAGTAGTGGACAATTAAATTGGGACGTCCCAAAAAGAAAACATGAACAATAAAAATGGGACGGATGGAGTAGCTAAAATAAAAAATTCAGTCACTTGATAAGTTCAATAATATGTCATCATAAATATTGGAATTGTATTTTCAAAAGTTATCTATATGATGCATGTCATGTCATCGATGAGTCATCATTGATTGGGCGATGCGGTGGTAATGATGTGTCTCCTTTATTATATGAGAGGTGATTTGTACACTCCACATTTTGATATACACACTCTAAAATATATGTCTTTGACATTAATACCCTTATGTTAATAGAAGTAATTGGTGAAAAGGAGAAAGTGGTGTAGGGATATAAATGTTAAGGCACATATTTTAAAGTGTGACAATCAAAAAGTGGAGTGTGCAAATCACCTTCATATATTGTAGAGATCTATTTGTTCAAATGTTAAGCCAATAGCATCAATAGTCATATAGTTAACATGTTCAATTTACGTATATATAAGTGTTTTCTTGCACGTTTTAATGAATCATGACCAAATAAGAAACTTTTAAAGTGAAAATTTGTGAACTAAACGTGAGAAGTGTATTTAGTCGTGTTGATTCATAGTTTTTACATATAGAAATAACTTTTTTAATTTGTTGATTCAATACAAAAGGGTGATTTACATTAATTATTTTAGTGTAGATTCACTTAAATTTATATATTGATTTAAAACTTTGACACTTATACGGTATTTTGCAAATAATATGAATCAAAAGGTTAAATTTTTAAAACTTTGATTCATGAATTTGTTTGTAATTAACTAAAAAACATTATCTATCTGCAAATACTTGTAAAACAAGTTTATCTAGAAAAGTTTAAATACGAATAAAACGATTGTGAGTCGAACCAACAAAACTATCTAGTGTTTTGACACAAACAAAAGGTTAAAAACTTTTGAACCAACTGAGCATTGGCACGATGTTATCATTCTCTACCGTAAACGCTCAATTGACTCGGTCAAAGGGCTTAAGGAGGGCCTATCCGAGAAAAACGATTGACCCAACTCCCGTTAAAATGTCTCTGCGACAACTAAACACCGCTTGTGCCTTGTTTTTTTGGAAAAGGGTCATTCAACACGACGACAACATGGTCCATGGGTGTACATTCATGTCAGTGTTTTCCCGCCGATTTAAACCTCTTGAGAAAACACATTACACGTTAAGAGCACAAGGTGTACGTCATGGGAGCCATAGGCTCGTATTATAGCAAAAAAGTGATGTCACTTTACAAAAAAAACCATCTTTCATTCATCACTCAATTTATAAAACACATCGGGTTTACAAATAACTCAATAAAACACAAATAAAAAAAATACCTACGCTTGGCCATGATCTTCTCAAGCCATAGGTGGTGTCATGGCAACCTATGACTTACGGATACCGTGTGCTCTAAGAACCAAAACCTACCACTTGTTCTAGATACTTGTTTAAGCTACTTGTTCTTTCTTAATATATCGTATATAGTAGTTTTTAGGTAATATGTAGTACTTGCAAAAGTCACTTGTAAACTCAATCCACCAAACAAGAATTATAAACTGTTGACAAACTATCCTACTTTTTAGACCTTTCATTTCGACCACTTCCCATAATCTCACGTGTCACTCTTTCATAATGATCCACTTCTTGTTTTCAAGTACTATAAAAACATCTCAAGATCCCTAATAATCAAAACATTCTTGTAATAACAACCTTAACATATAGAGACACTAAAAGATGAGAGTTTTCATGATAGTGTTTGCATGGTTTCTAGTAGGGTTTTGTTTCATGGTGAATCTAGGAGATTGTGTGATTTCCAAGAGTTTGTTGAAGGAAATTGATAGTGTTAATAAGGTTGGTTCGTATATTGGTGTCGTCGTGCCAAATGGTTTTGAAATGAATCCGCTTTTGCAATCGTCAAGCTTTGTAGCGAGTGAAAAGCGTCCATATGTTGATATTTCAGGTAATGTAATCGATACATGAATAGACAATTGGAACGTACGTATGTTATTTTGTAAGACATGCATATGTTGGTATACACATGTTATTTTCCATGCTTCTCGCATGCATTTATCGCGCGCTAACAGAAAAAAAAATTATTAACCTTTTAGCTAATGGATATTTTTAACAGGAAGAAGGTTTCGGATTGGAACTATAGAGAATCAAAGGGTTATTGTCGTCATGACCGGATTAAGCATGGTATGTGACTATAATAAGTACCTTTTTGCGTCGTTTGTTAGCAACATGTAGTACAGATTTGCATGGTGTCTTAATGATCACTTAATTGCTTGTTGTGTAGCTAAATGCAGGTATTACTACACAATTGTTGTTAAGCTTGTTCAACGTGAAAGGCGTTCTACACTTTGGTATTGCCGGAAATGCAAATACTGAACTTGAAATCGGAGACGTGACAATCCCCAAGTTTTGGGCTCATACCGGCTTGTGGTTATGGCAGGTATGATCAAAGGATAATTATGCAGATTAAAATTTTCATGTATACAAAATTACGATTTTCTAACATATTGAAGCAACTTTGCCACTATAGAGAATGGTAAGAGAATGGGTTGCACTACGTTGTTTTTACTGGCTCTCACGTTATTTTGTTGCCCTTGCCTTTGACTGAAAACGAGTTACCTTTGGAATCTAACGGGGACTACACAAGAAGCATCGGCTACTTAAAGTTCTCGGACTACAATAATGACACAACCACACAAAACAAAGAGTACTTCAAAGACAACCTTTTAAACCGCGTTTGGTATCAACCAGAAGAAGTGTTCCCAATCAACACAACCCCTGAAACTAGACAGCATGCATTTTGGGTACCTGTTGACAAGCACTACTACGCGCTTGCTAAGAAACTCGAGGTACCGTACCACTATTTCTATTCATAAAATCTTCCTTATTTCGGAAACAAGACGACTGAAATCATATTTTATGATTGTGCAGGGAATGAAGTTGGAGCAATGTGTAAACGCGACAACTTGTTTACCAAGGACGCCTAAAGTTTCAAGAGTTGAGAGAGGTGCAAGTGCAAATACATTTGTAGATAACGGAGCTTATAGAACATTTCTAAGTACAAAATTTAATGTGACACCAATCGATATGGAGAGCGCTGCAGTTGCACTAATTTGTTATCAGCAAAAAGTTCCATTTATTGCGATTAGAGCTCTTTCTGATTTAGCTGGAGGAGGGTCTGAAGTTTCTAATGAAGCTTCTAACTTTGCCCCTTTAGCAGCTCAAAATGCAGTTGCTGCATTGGTTAAATTTGTGACATTATTGCCCTCATAATAATGTACTTTTTTGGAATTTTCTAAAAGCTAATTGGATTTTCTATTTGTATGTAAGTGTATTTGTAAATGTCAATGATTTCTTGATTTGTAATGTATATTTATAAATTCTTGTTTCTTTTAAGTTGTAAAAAAGTGAATGTTTATAATTCAATCAGTTATTGTTCAGTATTTGGTTTGAAACCGAAAAGATCGAAAATCAAAAACAAAAACCAAAATTCTAAGTAGGCGCCGGTTGCTCTATAGGCTCTACATCAGAGAAATCTTGAGCATCTCCTATATATCAGAAAAGAAATTTGTAATCAAAATAAAAAGTTCACTTTCATTAGGTTTAGGTTAAGACAATACCAAGGTTCCAAAGCCTTCTGGCTTATTAGGTTTAGGCTTATGGCTTATTAGGTTTTCGGCTTATGTGTCATAATAAGCTTATATAAGCCGAAAAGTTTCAAAATGAGCCACAAAAAGTGAGCTTATAAAACATAAGCCGAAAACCACATAAGCCATAAGCCCGCTATATAAGCCGAAACAAACACCCTTACTCATTTTGTTTGTTATTCTTTGGTGGACAAAGCCAAACAAAGATTGCTTGATCTTTAAATATCCAAAACCAAACAATCCAAACTTTTATAACAAAGTTTGAATATTTTTTTGCTATGAAATCGACAGTAATACCGGATAAAGATTCTAATCCAAACTGTCTCCAAGAAACATTTCTTGCTGGACTTTTATAATCAGACTATGATACCGCAAATGATCTGCTAATCGTTTATCACAAGAAAAACATACATAATCTTTCTTCATAACACGACTGACTTTCTTATGCAAAATCTTGTCTTAATATCGTCTAAATAGAAAGAAAAAAAAACATCAACAAACCCGTTGCTAGATTCATGGTTTACAAACTGATTCCTTATAAAGTTTGAATCTTTCTTCTTTTTCGGTGATCGTTAATGGAAGACAGTGAGAGCCAGATTAGTGATGGAAAACATGCACCGCCTAAAGACTTTGTATGTCCAATAACAACGCGTATATTTAACGATCCAGTTACTTTAGAAACTGGTCAGACTTACGAACGTGAAGCTATTCAAGAATGGATAGATAAAGAAAACTTGACGTGCCCGAGCACACACCAGATGCTTCACAATGTTCAAAATCCGAAAACCAATTATGTCCTCAAACGGCTAATTGCTAGCTGGAAAGAGTTAACACCAGGAAATGAGTTTCATAGTCCAGAAAACACGGATGTTCTAGATCATATCCCTCAATTGGTTTCTCCAAATAGTGTCATAAGCCGAGCTACTACTGATGGAACGGTTAATGAGCTAAGACTTGTGATTACCGATCTTTGTACTTCACAAATTTTGAAAAAAGCTGAGTTGGCAGTTCTTAAAATTGAGAGATTCTGGCAGGAAGCGAAGATGGAGCTTGAGATTCAAACCATGTTGTCAAAACCGCCTGTTATTAATGGATTTGTGGAGATTCTATTCAATTCGGTTGACACCCGAGTGTTGAAAGCCACAGTTTTTCTCCTTTGTGAGGTGGGCTCAAGAGATAGTAATGTGATATCGACTCTAACACGAGTGTATTCTGATGTTGAATGTATAATCGCCCTATTCAAGAAAGGTTTGTTTGAGGCTGTTGTGTTGATTTATTTATTAAAACCTTCTATTTCCACCTTTCTTGAATTGGACATGGTGGATTCACTTTTAAGCGTTGTTCAGAAACGAGAAGATGAGTTTTTGAAAATGTGTATGAGACCGAAAGCAGCTTCTGTGAAGTTATTGTCACAAATCACTGAAAATGACGACGATGGTGTCGTTTTAGAAGTCATAAAAAGTATTGTTTCTAGTAAGGCAATGGAATCCATTATCAAAAGCTTCGAATCAGAGTCCACAGAAGAAAGAATTGCAGCAATGAAAATACTTTTGAGATGCATACAAGAAGACGGAAAATGCAGAAACGTCGTTGCTGATAAGGCTGAACTTGCTCCGGTTTTTGAGTGCTTTCTTGATGCCAGTGATCAAGATCGGTTTGATATTGTACAGTTTCTTTCCGAATTAGTAAGACTAAACAGGTACATGCTTTGTCCTATGTTATTTCATGGGACTAACCCGTGATTTTATTCACATACATGTTATAGAGTATGATTATGAGCGATTTTTTCTTTTAAATTAGGAGAACATTCAATGATCAAATCCTAAATATCATAAAAGATGAAGGTACCTTTAGTACAATGCATACTTTACTCATATACCTACAAACCGCTCTCACGGATCAATCCCCGATCATCGCTGGTCTCCTTCTTCAACTCGACCTTGTGGTTTGACTCTCAACTTCTACATACCTACATATACATCTTTCATTATGTTGTAAACAGTAGAAAAAAGTACTGTTTTAATTGTAGGTGGAACCAAGAAAGATGAGTATTTACAGAGAAGAAGCTATAGATCATCTTATATCGTGTCTGAAGAATTCAGACTCGCCCGCTGCTCAGGTTGCTGCTGCTGACACACTTTTGGTCCTCCAAGGGCGATTTTCGTATTCTGGGAAGCCTCTTGTTCGTAGATTTCTTCTCAAACGTGCAGGAGTTGAGAAGAACTATAGATTTACAACGCGGTCTGGAGATGTTCAAGAAACAATGGTTTGTTATAAAACTGTTTATCTGTCTATTGCTATTTCGAAATTAGCTTGTTTACAGTAACAGTTATAAGCTGCTTATTTAAAACAGCCCCGATGACCACCTTCACATTGCTTATTTTTCATAAAACAGTTATAAGCTGCTTATTGTTTTCAGTAACAGTTATTGCTATTTTTAAACTATTTATTTTAGGAAGAGGAGAAAGCTGCCGAAGAATGGGAGAAAAATATGGCACTTGTGTTGGTAAACCATGATTTCGGGGCTATATTTGAGGCGTTGTCAGATGGCTTAAAGAGTAGATATGCAGAAATATGTTCGGGCTGTTTTGTTTCCGCAGCATGGCTTCTACACATGCTGACTCTTCTTCCTGACACGGGGGTCCAAGAAACCGCACGAGTTTGTTTGCTCAAACGATTTGTGTCGATCTTTAAGTCGGCAAGAGATACTGAAGATAAAGCTATTTCAATGCTTGCACTTAGCAGTTTCATCCATGATCCTGGTTAGCATTACTCTATTAATAGTTTCACACTTAATGTCCTCGGAAAACATGTCAATCTTCGTGTTTTTGAGTCCCTTTACAGATGGGATTCGTGATATGACCGTCTACATGAAGGATATCTGTAAGGGTTTGAGGGAGTTCAAGAACTTATCTACGGTAGCACGCGAAATGGTCCAGATTTTTTGTGAAGGGAATGACTCTAGTGTTGTAAGTTACCTGTTTTTAGGCCAGATTAACTGCACAATATATATAACCAACTTTGGTCTGATATATGTTTTCGTTAAACCACATCTGTTATCACGTATGTCGACCTGTAACTATTACAACTTTTCGATTCAACCGTTTTTTCTCACCTATATAGTTTACTTAAATGACCCATTTGTTCTTTTTGGCATCAGGAGCTATGGAATCATCAAGAATTAGCCCAAGAAGATTGCAGCATAAATGGTGTTGTTCTATCGATAGTATGCCGAAAGGACAAGATTTTTACAGGCCATTCAGATGGTACGATAAAGGTACGTCTTTTTCTTTCAACGATTCTAATAAAAAGATACCCATGAAGCTAACTCTACGACATTCCATTAGAACTAATTATATGCTCTATCTTTCTTGTGATTCTTGGTGAATTGACGAAGATCTGGTCCGGTAAAGATAAGGGTAAAGGCAAAAGTAGTATTCTTCGGCTTATTCAAGAGATTCGAGAACATACAAAAGCTGTCACTAGCTTAACTATTCTACCATCGGGGAGTACCCTTTATAGTGGCTCGCATGATAAAACCATAAGGGTAAGAGCTTGTTCATAGGACCTTGGTTCCAAGGGTTATTCGGCACTAAAGTTTTTGCTTTTTTGATCAAGCAGGAGTGGTCGGTTAACAAAGAAGGTCTTCATTGTGAAGAAGTGTATGACGTGAAAGAACATGTTAACAATCTGCTAGTAGCAAACAACATTTCGTGTTTTATTCCGCAAGGTGCTGGAATCAAGGTACGTAGAATCTAAAGATGAAAATTTGGGAAGATATGTACGACTTTAATCCAACTTTTGGTATCAGGTTAATTCATGGACCGGGGAATCCAAATTACTGAATCCAAGCAAAGACGTCAAGTGTTTGGATCTTGTAAACGGAAGATTGTATTCTGGATGTCGGGATAATAGCATTCAGGTTCCAACCCTATATTACTCTAGATCACATAATTACTTTCAAAACAAAATGCCAAACACCTCCGAAATATCATTATATAACGCAAATTTGAAACGTTTCCAGGAAATAGATTTGGCGACTGGAACATTAACTTCTATCCAAAGTGGTGCAAGAAAACTTCTAGCAAAAGGGAATAGAGTCAATGTCTTGCAGGTGCACGACGGACTAATATATGCAGCTAGCTCTTCTATAGAAGGAAGTACATTCAAGGTATTGGTACAGACCGGGTCAAGTTGACTTATTTAGAAGTCAATGGGTTGAAACTGGCACAAGTACTTGAATTAACTATTTTTATATTTTTTTTAAAGATATGGAGCGCTTCGACTTACAATTTGGTCCAGTCTATTTCCCTGACAAATGAAGTACGTGCAATGGCAATAAGCTCGGAGTTTATTTACTTTGGATGCAAAACGGGGATCGTGGAAGCATGGTGTAGAACCAAACTAGTTAAAAGAGAAACGTTACAACTTGGTACAAACTGCAAAGTTTTGTGCATGGCTCTTGACAGCAGCGAAGATTTGTTGGTTATAGGAACATCTGATGGTAAAGTTCAGGTAAATTTAAACGGGCTATATATACACTTTGAAATTCGTTTATAAAACTTGGAGCGTCTAAGTTATAACTCATTGCTCTTATCATTGCTGATGTGCAGGTATGGGGAGTGAGCTAAAATGAAACACTTCAGCTGATTTTTATGATTACTTGAAGTACATAACAACGAGAGTAAAACATTTCGCTGAATGCTATTTGAATGTTAAAAACTACAGTAGTGAAATAAACGCGACATGAGCAATATGACTATTGAGGGACATTTTAATCTTCAATAATGGTATAGGATGTTGCTCAAAGTCTACGAATAACATCTAGTCGACGTATTTACTAATGGTTGTCGAGACGATGGAAATGTGGCAAACTTTTTTGAAGTAATAGAGAGCGATTTTATGAAGATCGACTTGTCTGCAGTTTAAAAAAAAGATCGACTTGTTACTAGCCAAAGGAAAGTTGGTTGTCCTTTTGTCATATGTTTTACATGAATCGTTTGGTAAAAAGTTTGTTTAAGTTAAATTCAAATAAATAAACAAACATGAACAATATATTTTATGTTCATTTAGTTAAATGAATGAACATGAATTAAAGTCTTATCCTTTCATCTATGTTCGTGAACGTTTGATTATGCGTTCGTTAAAGTTCGTTTATGTTAATTTATTTGTCTATGTTCATCCATTGCATCTTTTTAACATATACTTTCAAAAGTGGTTTACTTAAACAAAGCAACAGTTATAAACAAATACAACATTATGTATATTTTTGTAAGTTTTATGTTTATACTTGTTCGTTAAGTTTTATGTTTACACTTGTTCGTTAAGTTATATATATATATATATTTTTTTTTCTACTTTCATGTATACTTGTTCGTTGATGTTCGTTTAATATCTTAATGAACGAACATAAACGAACACGCACAACCCTATTTTCTTAATAAAGAAACACGAACAAGAAAATTCGCTTGTTTAAGCGATCGTGTCCGTTTGCCACTAAAAGAGGGTTTTACCTGGTTTGAGTCTCTGTGGCGGTGATTTCAAACCCCGTGAATTAGTTGACCAAAAGATCAGAAACCAAAACGTTAGTTTAGTTTAGTCGAAAACCATGATTACCTAAAAAAAATATTAAAGTTAGTTTAGTTTGGGCTTATTTAACCGAAAAAGAATCACAATTATTGATTCCACGTTGTCTTAAGAGCTCCAAAATATATTTTTGTAACCAAAACGTGTATATAAGAATTAGGGGTGAGCAAAAGAAACCGAAAAAACCGAAACCGAACCGAAAACCGAAAAAATCGAACCGAAAAAACCGACCGAAACTGAAAACCGATGGTTCGGTTTTTTATTTTTCAAAAACCGAAAAATTTCGTTTTGGTTTTTGTCCAAAAACCGAACAGTAAAAACCGAACCGTAAAAACCGAACCGAACCGAACCAAACCAATTTTATAATAATATATAATTAATGTAATATAAATAAATAAATAATAAATCAAAATTTTAAATTTATATTTATTTTATGGATGAAATTATAATATATGTATTATGTTAATGTTTATATATGTATTTGGTGTATACGTGTGTTTACTTGACAATATATCGTAACATATATGACAATGATCATACTATGTGTATTTTCACATCCACGTGTGTTTCTCTCATTTATATGTGTATAATTGTATAATTTTGTGTAAACATTATTAGGGTAATATTGACAAATTTTTTTTATAAAAATAAACAATTTTCTATGTAAAACAAGTTTATTAATAAAAAAAATAAAAATAAATAAAAATTGTTCAAATCGATCCGATCCACTAACTCTTTTGTGTAAGGATTGCTATAACCCCTGTAATTGAGATCATTCACTTATTGTTTTGATCTCATAACGAGCGCGTTAGGCGATTCTTTACCTTGGGAGCATAGAGATCGTATCCTTTTTCTGTTTTTCTTAATCTTTCAAACCCTATTTTTTTAAAACACAATTTCATAAACTCTAATTCTAAATCCTTATTTTTCTTTGGATCGCTTTCCAGGCGAATTGCAATCCTCTTTTTGGTTGTATTATCGTTTTTCTCTTTAAACCCTAATTTTCAAACCCTATCCAAATTCTTTTTTCAAGCCCGAATTTTTTATCTCTCTTTTTTTTGTCATGGGGGATAACGATTGGATCGAGGCCAGGAAGAAAAATCGTGGATCGGTGTTCAGCAGACTCCAATTCCCTCTGCCTAAGTCGTCTTTGATGGATGATTTAGCGAAGATTTCATTATCGGTGTATGTTTCAAATTTTCCATCGCATCTAACTGTGCGTGAACTTTGGAATATTTGTGGAAAAAAGGGGACTATTGCGGATGTTTTCATTGCCAAGCACAGGAATAAATTGGGCCAAATGTTTGGTTTTTGTAGCTTCATCAAAGTCTCAAATTCTGAAAACCTCATCAACTCATTGAACAAGGTTTGGATTGGTAAGTTGAGACTACATGCAAACTTGGCTAGGTTTGGTCGCAAAGTTGGAATGCAGCCGTCACATGCCCAACCAAATGCTACTCCAGCTAAGGTAACTACGGCTCCCAAAGCCTCTCACAACACCAAGGATTTTTCTTATGCTACTGTAGCGAAGAATTCTTTTTCCAAGGTAGGTACCAACTCTTGTAACGATCATGATGTTTCAATGAGTAATAAACCTGTTGTCACACTCTCTCATGATATCTCCAATGATTTTCCCCTAGCTTTACTTGGTTGCTATAAAGACTTTCGTTCTATTGCGAATACACGCACTATGTGTTGTAATGAGGGGTTCTTGGATGTTGATTTCAAATACTTGGGTGGTCTCTGGATTTTATTCGATTTTGCATCTAAGGATGCGAGGGACAAGTTTTTAAATCATAATGGAGTCCAGTCATGGTTCTCTACTTTAAAGCTTTGGCATGACGATTTTGTGATGGAGGAACGCCTCATCTGGCTTGAGGTAGAAGGCGTTCCTATTCGCGCTTGGAACAATGACATCTTCACTCAAATTTGTGGAAAATGGGGGGAAGTCCTATTTATGGATGATTCGGATCAATGCAATAGACTATCCAAGCGTCTATGTATAAAATCTTCCCATGCCCTCTTAGTATTTGCTTCCATCTTGGTGACTATTAATAATGTTACCTATACTATTCGGGTTAGAGAACTTTGCAGTTGGACACCTACTTTCACAAGTGACGTCTCTGACCGAGAAGATTCAAGTTCTATCGGAACGTTTGAGAATCAGGAAGATCACATGGTTGAGGTTAATGAGGCGGAGTCGGCTGTTGAATTCAAGGATGATGGTGGAACAGGTGAGGATGCTCATATTGATGATTCGGAAGTTAAGGTGGATGCTTCTCCTGATGCGCATGATGTACCTAACAACGTGCCATCTGACAGCGATCCGTTTGTGCTGGGTCCCCTTATTAATAAGAAGCCAAACAAGGGTCCTAATGTTTGCCAATCTGAGACTCTAGAATTTCCTCTAGGCTTTTCCCCAATTAACGAAGGACAGCAACCATCAGAGTCTATTCACAATCTTTCTGGCGGGGAATCTCTTAAGCATCCGGGCTTCTCTCTTTTACACAGATTGGAGGAAACAATTAAGGTGGGCATGGCTCTTGGCCTCAACATGGAGGGGTGTGAGAAAACTCTCGCTTCTATCATTGCCGACAAAGGAGAATTCGTTGTGAATAAATGAATTGCCTATCAATTAATGTTCAAGGTCTCGGTGACCTCAATAAGCGGAAGTAGATTCGTGATTTATGTCATACACATATGATCAATTTCCTAGCCATTCAGGAGTCTAAAATGACTAAGGTTGATCTATGGATTCTTCGTCAGGTGTGGGGCAATACTCATTTTGATTTTGCTTCTTCCTCAGCTCGTGGTTTATCAGGTGGTATAATTTGTGTTTGGAATAATAAGGTTTTCACTAGAGCTAATATTACTTGTAATGATAATTACATTGTTGTCGATGGTTTTTGGGTTCCGGGTAATGTCAATTTCAGGTGGATTAACATCTATGCTCCACAAGATCTGCCTAGTAAATTAGCTCTTTGGTCATCTTTATCGGACCTCATTACTTCTTGGGATGGCATTACTGTTCTGATGGGTGATTTCAATGAAGTCCGCGACGCATGTGAAAGATATGGCTCGGTCTTTAGTGATCGTCAAGCTAATTTTTTCAACGAATTCATTAATGATGCTTCCCTTATTGATATCCCGCTAGGAGGTTATAATTATACTTGGACTGATAAATGGGGGTCTAAGATGAGCAAGCTCGATCGATTTTTGGCCTCTGAAAATTTCTTTGAGTTCTTTCCTCATTCTACAGGGATTGTTTTGGAGAAAGGCATTCCGGATCACAGGCCTATTATTTTAAAGGAATCCCAAGTCGATTATGGGCCGACCCCTTTTCGGTTTTTTCACTCCTGGTTGGAGTTGGAAGGCTTCCATGATCTTGTCACTCATACTTGGAATAATGACGGCATCGTTCATGCTAACGGTTTGGTTCTTTTCAAGAAAAAACTTCAGAATCTTAAAAAAGTAATTCGGGAATGGGTGGGTTCTAAGAAATACGAATCCTATGCTTTGAAAAAAGAACACCAAAAGCGGCTTTCTACTGTGGACGAAAAGATTGACTCCGGTACGGCTTGTGATGAGGATTTTAAAACGCGTAGGGATTCTCTTGCTTTCTTGGGAGACCTTGACCATTTAGAGGCTAGGGATTTAGCTCAAAAGGCCAAGGTGAAGTGGGCTCTTGAGGGTGACGAAAATACGAGTTTCTTTCATGGTTCGTTAAATAAAAAGAGGCGTCAACTGGCCATTCGAGGTATTTTAAAGAATGGAGAGTGGATTGAGTCTCCTGCTGTTGTCAAGGCCGAATTCCTCGAGCACTTCAGGAACCGGTTTCAACAGCCTACTTGTACTCCCCCTACATTGGATTCGGATATGTTTAATTCCCTATCTCCTAGTCACTGTGACTTCTTGGAACGGCCTTTCTCTCGTGATGAAATTAAAAGGGCTGTTTGGGATTGTGGTGGTGACCGAGAGCCGAGGCCTGGTGGTTTCACTTTCAAAATTTTCACCTCATTTTGGGATCTAATAGTAGATGATGTGGAGAGATTTGTTCAGGAGTTCTTTCGTTCCAATCTTTTTCCCAAAGGTTGTAACTCCTCTATTATTGCCCTAATTCCAAAAGTTCCTAATGCCAAATCTGTTTCTGACTTCCGTCCTATAAGCTTAATAGGTTGCCAATATAAAATTATTGGTAAACTATTAGCTAATAGGCTTAGTACCATGATTGGGAATTGCATAAGCCCTGTGCAATATGCTTTTCTCAAAGGAAGATACATTCTTGACAGCCCTCTAATTTTAAATGAAGTTTTGGCTTGGTATCGTCAACACAAAAAGGAGCTTATGGTTTTTAAAGTCGATTTCGAGAAGGCTTTTGATTCTTTGCGTTGGGACATCTTAGATTTGATTTTGGAAAAGTTTGTTTTTGGCTCTAAATGGCGCGCGTGGATTAGATGGTGCCTTTATAATGGCCGTTCCTCCGTCCTTATCAACGGATCTCCTATGGATGAATTCGAGCTCTTTAGAGGTCTAAGGCAAGGCGACCCCATGTCTCCTTTTTTTTCATTTTGGCTATGGAAGGTTTACACGCTCTCACTCGTAAGGCGGAGGTTCTAGGTCTTTTCAAAGGCGCTTCTATTGGTCGAGACAATATGTGCATTTCTCATCTCATGTACGTGGATAACGTTATCTTCTTTGGAGAATGGTCTTGGGTTAACGCCCACAACCTCATTAGTATGCTCTGGTGCTTTTACCTCATATCAGGGCTTAAAATCAATATCCAGAAAAGTAATGTCCTTGGGATTGGTGTTACTGATGATGAGGTTTCTTATTTGGCGAATATTATTGGGTGCGGGGCATCTCAATTTCCTATGAAGTACTTAAATGTTGTGGTTGGTTGTAGCATGACAAGGTGGAGTAATTAGAAAGCCGTTGTTAAAAAGTTTTCCCCTAAACTTTGCTCATGGAAAGCCCAGCTTTTGTCTGTTAGCGGGCAGCTTTCTCTTATCAAGTCGGTTTTAGGTAACCTTTCCACTTATTATATGTCCATCTATATGATGCCGGTTTCCAATTCGTAGGGACAACTTGAGTCAATGCGCACAAATTGATACAACTGAATTTAGCCGTACTATTTGTCTACAACAATCAGCTCGACAAAGCCGCTTTGTTATTATGGAATGAGAGATTTCATCACAA
This sequence comes from Tanacetum coccineum, assembly GCA_026074375.1. NCBI lineage: Eukaryota > Viridiplantae > Streptophyta > Magnoliopsida > Asterales > Asteraceae > Tanacetum > Tanacetum coccineum. Next base: position 45,562 of record BQNB010018761.1, on the reverse strand, counting down.
GATGAAATCTGCTAAAATAAAACACTGTTAATCTCATCGTAAAAAGAAGATCCTACGATCAGCTTCAGGTGTAAAAGTGTTAAGATGATTGTGTTATTTGGGTTATGAAAATTGAATCGGACATTAAACCGACTAGCCTATATAGGGCTGTAAACGAACTGAACGTTCAGTGAACATTTCATAAACCGTTCGGTAAAAAGTTCGTTTATGTTCGTTTATTTAGTAAATGAACGAACATGAACAACATTTAACGTTCGTTTAGTTAAATGAACGAACACAAACAAAAGTCTTGTCCGTTCATTTATGTTCATGAACGTCCGATTATTCGTTCGTTTATGATCGAATATATGTTTATGTTCGTTTATAGTATCTTTTTATTATATATTTTTATAACTGATTTACTTAAACAAAACAACACTTATAAAACACAATATTGTGTATATTTTTTGTAAATTCTATGTTTATTTACGTTCGTTCGTTTATGTTCGTTCATTTATGTTCGTTCATTTATGTTCATTTAGTGTCTTAATGAACGAACATAAACGAACATGAACAATGTTTTTTCTTAATAAACGAACATGAACAAGAATATTTGTTCATTTAAGCGATCGTGTTCGTTTATTTGTCCGGCTAAAATTAAATGAATGAACACGAACAAGCCTTCATTCGTGTGCGTCCGGTTCGCTTACAGCCCTAAGCCTATATGTTGAATATTTATGATAGTACATAATTTAGTCGTACTATTTGTCTTCAACAATCAGCTCGAGGAAGCCGCTTGTTTTGATGGATTGAAAGATTTTGCAAGATGGAATATGCTAAAATACAACATCGTTAGTCTCACTATGGGAGGAGTATTTTACGATCAACCTCCGATGTAAGAATAAAAGTATGCTTTTAGGATTGAAAGTTGAGAGAGTGAAGTTTTAGTATGTGAAAAAACTTGAGTCTAAATGATCCATGACTCGGTATGACTGGTCTTTGGTTCTTAGGCGTATTCCTCGGGGTGGTGCAGAAGCTAATCAATTCCGAGACCTTCTTACTATCATCAGAGGCATCATCCTTTTTGACAAATGGGACTCTTGGCTCTGGACTGTGGACTTGGCCAAGGGCTATTCGGTAGCCTCTGCTCTTTCTTTGGTTGACTCCTTTATCTTAGGCTCGGGCTCGGATTCTACTCGTTGGAATAGAAATATCCCCATCAAGGTTAACGTGTTTTTATGGAGAGCGATGCTTAATAAGCTTCCATCTAGAGTCAATCTAGATAGGAGAGGTATCGATGTAGACTCGATTCTTAGTCCTATATGCCTTGGAGATCTTGAAACGGTTAATCACTCCTTTTTCAATTGTGTCTTGGCGAAAGATTTGTGGCATCTCTTGGCTAAGTGGTGGGAGATGGACATCCCGGTTTGTGGCAACTTTGCGGATTGGTTTGATTGGTTAGACTCCCTTCATGTTCCCATCAAGGTGCGGCTTATGAGGTAGAACCATATACATGGACCAATAACATCGCTATATGGCTCTAGTCATACACAGTGGTGGAGCCAGAAGCAAAATTATGGTGGTTCCTAACCTTAGGTCGAGACAAAAAAAAATGGTCAACATGTCAAGTTGGGTTGGGTCGCATCAAAGTGCATCATTATTTAGTACATTTAGCGTAATTCTTACGTGTGTACAATAACATTTCATTTAAAACTAAACTCACATGTAGATAAGCCTAGTTATTTATTGTCAAATAAGCCTTTGCTTTAATAACATGTCGATAAACATAAGATGATCGAACATATTTGCTTTGATCACGTATATTAACTATCTAATAAGCCTACTTATTTATTTATTTATTATTGTCTTGAAATGCTTGTTTAGTATAAATAACATAGTATGTGAAGCTGGGAGAATGATGAAAGGATAGTGGGTTAAAGAATTTTAAAGAGGTTAGAGTCATGAGGTGAAGAAAATTCATTCCTTAAATTCCAATTTATTGAGTAATGGCTAATTACTACTCCATATAACAACTAGCTGGGTACTCGCGCGTTGCGGCGGAAGGTACCCTGTGACAATTAACCGGAAAATAAAAAGAATTTGATCTCGGTGAGGCTCGGTTCACCTGTTTTTATCGGTTCCAACGGGTCCTCTTTGGTTATTCTTCAGAAGGCTTTTATTGGCTAGCCGACTAACGTTGACTCCGGTTCCGGTTGAACCGTTGGTCCGGTTTACAAAACTATATGCACCATCATTTTGGAGAGGCATCATATGTACCCTTTTGTAGAGGTATATGAGTTTAATTGTTGTGCACTCTAAATCTATAATTGTATTTTCAAATAATGGTGTATTAATCATTTATTAATTATTTAATTTTCAAATATTTATGTAATGGGTGTTCTAATAGGAGTATTATATA
>BQNB010018761.1:5693-42631 GCA_026074375.1 Tanacetum coccineum | reverse complement strand
ATCGAGTCAAAATTTACTCTTATTCTACCCAGCAGGAAAGTCAAAACTGTGACAAAACACTTATTTTATTTTTTTAATTTTTTAAATTTTTTAAATTTTTTTGGATTTTTGGAAAATTTTGGTGGTAAAAACGAGATTACGTGAAAACAACGGCTGCATGCATAATCAAATCGAAGATCCCCCCATAATAGAATGAAACATTGTCCTTAATGTTTTACAAAGGGTCTCTACGTAAATCCTAAGCCGTTTATTAAGTATGCTTAAAGATAAACGTTAGTCGATTAGATTAGGATATTGGATTTCCCAAATAAAGCTGGGGATGTGAAGACCGAGTGATCGGAGGACAAAAACCGTGAGCACGAGAGGCTTCAAAATCCGGGCAATCCTGGACATACACACAAAACACGAAACACGGGATAATGGAAAGAGGCGAGCCTCCTAACAACAAAAACACTTATTAGCAATAAGAAAGAAGATAGAATGGATAAGCATGGGTTGCCACCCACGAAGCGCTTGTTTTAGGTCACTTAGCTTGACCCGATCCCCCCATACTAGAGCTTTGTCAAGGGGGATAAAAATGGGGATGACGAACACCCAAATTAGGAGTGTTGTCTCCATGAATCAACATCGGGCTTTTTTGATGAAAAAGCTTAGAGGCTTTAAAGCCCCGATGTGATAAGAGATGAACTTTGTCTATATTTTCGGATGAAAATGGAAGCAAAGTTTGAATCACTGGACAAAGGGTGGGTTGGGTGGGTAAAAGTCTAGGTATAAGAACATAGTGTTCAGAAATATCACCCACCACTTTTGTAGTCAAAAGTCCCGTATCGGGCTCAATTTCATCATCATCCGGTGGTTTCGCCGGAGGGCGAGGGGATGATGGATCATAATCACTTTCAAAGTGGAAAGACTCATGCTCAGGGAGCGAAAGGGAATCATCGGTAAGCAATTCTTCAAAGAAAAGGATATCCCCTTCGGAGTCATAGTCATCGGTCTCAATGCCTGGTGGCATCGAGTCATCCGGAGTAAGAAATAAATCAATTTCCTCCATGAGAGAGTCACTATCCTCAACGGGGATAGGAGATGGAGAGAAAGATTCGGTTATAGCATCAGAAACATCGGAATTAGAATCTTCCAGAGGGCAAAGAGATGAGTTATCATAAAGCAACCTCTCAAATGGATGAATTTCACCCTCCGAATCAAGGTTATCATCATCAATTCCCGATGGAATTGATTTGAGAAGAGTGAGTTCACCGGCGAACTCATCAAGAAGAGAATCGATCTTTTGAGAATCATTAATCGAAGTATCTTGATGAAGCAAAGATTCTAAAAGATTGGATTCGGCATTAAAACCAGGATATTTAATTCCCGGTGGAATTGAATTGGTATTTTCTAACACCTCATCATCAATTTGATCAACCTTAGTAGAAGTGATTTCTTCATCAAGATCAAAGAGAGGATTAGAGAAAATTTTAAAATTCTCATTTGGAACGTCCTCTTCGAAAAATGACTCATCACTCGAGGTAAAATCTTCATCGATATCGAAGAGAGGGTTAAAGAATCTAACAAGATGACTTTTGGGAAAATCATCACAAATGGGCAAATCACACACACCGTCGGAAGCATCCTCGGACTCACTTGGGGTAGGGACAAGGTTTTCAACACTAGACTTTATGAATTCGTCTAATTCCGTTTCCGGAATTGTGCTAAGATGCTCATCCTCCATTATGAGGGAGTCCGTTTTTGGTGAATCGGGTGTGATTGCAACACACGGAGGAAGTCTGGACATATTGATATCTTTCAAGGGGGTAGAACTTTCCTCGTCATCGTCATCATCGTAGCAAACGGGAATCTTCCAATATCAAGCTTTAGCCGCTTGCTTTTCTTTAATTCGCTTTTCTTCTTCCTTCTTTTGTATATATTGACCAACCATATCACGTATGGATGTCAATTGTTCCATATGCTTATTTTGAGAATTGAAAAGCTCATTTTGAGAATTGAGAATGTCATTTTGATCATTGAAGAGAGGATGATTGACGGTATATTGTGGGGGTTGAAATTGGTCAAAGCCAAAAGAATTAGGATCATAGCAAGAATTTTGCTCGTGATAATAATCTTCATTCATTGGTTGACATTGGTAAGTTTCATAAGGACCCCCGTAATTTTCACAACAAAGAAATTGTTGTGGGTGAAAATTATCAAATTGGTCATAACCGAAATAATTAGAATCATAACACGGATTAGGTTCATAATAATTCAACGGTTGACATTGAAAAGCCTCATGCGGGCCCCCGCAATTTTCACAACAAAGATATTGTTGTTGAAAATCATGAAAATCTTGCAGGAAATTAAAGTCTTAATTGTAACACGGTTCCGGATAGATAAACGGAACTTGAGGTGTACAATAGTGACCATAACGAGCATCGTTCCCGTAAAATTCACAAGAATACATAGGAGGTTGTGGAGGTGGGTTGAAAACGTTAGGAGAATCATCAACAAAGTTAGGTTTTGAAACGTAAGGTAATGAATTTTCTTTTTCGGAATAGCACGTCAGATCAAAACTTGGCAAAGTTTGTGGGAGCTCATCAATGGTTTGATTGCATGGTTCCGGATTAGAGATAATCGGAGCTTTCGGTGGACAATTATAACCAATATGAGCACCTTTCCCACAAGACTTACAAGTGCATCGTTGACAAAAGATTCCATCTAACGAATCACCACACTCGTAACAACAATTGTGGTTAATTTATGGAGGACTTTGCGAGGAATTTTCACCGGGGTCCTGTTTGACAACGAATGGCTCTTGAGGAGCATTAACAACGTTGGTATTGTCATCGGATGACTCGGAAGTGTTTAGAAGGTCTTGGTAAATTCCATTTTCATGACAAATTGTAAACCAAACTTCCTTTAATTTCTTCCGCCATAGAGCACATCCTTGACAAGATGGACCTTCAACCGGGTTTCCACACTTTGCACAAACTATAGGAGGTCGTTGAGACGAGTCAGGCATTTTATTAGGATCACGAACGAACTTGTCTATGAGACCTCCTTTTGAACAACCACATGATTTATTGTACAACGCTCCACAAGTCGAACATTCTCTAATCGTGTAAAGAGGATTTAAACGATAATCGAGGGACGCCATAAGAATTAAAAATAGAGGGATAAGAAGAAGAATTAAATGGCAAAGAGGTTAAAGGAGATTATTTTTGGATTTTCGAGTTTTTTAAGCAACATATTTTATAGGACAAAATGAGATCGAATAACTTAAACCGATAATCAACTTGCTTCACGGTAGCTCTTTAAAAGAAAAACGCACAAAGGAGCGAAGGAGTAGGAAAGCACAAAGCTATTAAAAACCTTCTCCTTTCGGGTCGTAGTTCGTTGGAACAACCCTCCTTATACCCCTCTTATAGTTTGTTAAACTTTTAAAGGTGAGCCGTATTTCACAAGTGACACAAAGGCAAGTTTTAAATCTTTTGTTCGGGAACTTATTATGATAATGCTTCAGTTGAAAGCATTATATTGATGATGACTTTTATTGTTTTTATGGACAATGTTTTTATATTTTTATAATAATAAGAAGAAAATATTCACAAACGAGAAACAATAACTTCACGAGGAAGGGTCTTCAAGTCACTAATCGACAAACCGTAACGATATTGTCGCAACACACCTCCCCGGCAGCGGCGCAAAAAATTGACAAGTCTCTTTTTAATATATATAAATATAAATAAATATATAAATATATAATAAATAGGATAATATCAATAGTAGTAGTATAGTAACCGGAAGTATCGGTCTCTCACTTCGTTGTCCACAAAGTTTAAAACCGGACCCGGGTCGTTTCTCCCCGACGAGGCGTGAAATTGACGGTTACGTATTTGGTTTGACTTTTGGATGCTTGAATAACAAAGTTATAATGGGTTTTCTAAATCTACGGGAAATTCATAAAAGGCAACGGGAAAACTTAAAAACTACGGGAAAGCATAAAAAAGGAAATGGATGTCCTAAAATTCTACGGGAAGCATAAATAAGGCATAAAAGGAAATCCTAAGTCTAAAGGAACATAATTATAAAGGCAATAAAAGTTAAAACACGAAAACGTTAACAAAAATTAAAAACGAACGCGACTAAAAACCTAATTTATTAAATTTAAACCGCGACATAAAAACCTAAATTATTAAATTTAAATCCTAAAGTGATTTTTTCACTTTTAATAGACCTAAATAATAAGAAAGATTTTAAGGAAAACTTGAACGAAAACGAATTAATTGAGCTGTACAAATACGAAAAACGTTGGAGAACGAATCCCGTTTTTTAAAAAACGAAATTTTGCAATTTAAACCCTACGAAAGCAAAACTAATTTTCTTAGAAACTATATGATAAAAGAAAATTTTCTAAAATAGAATTATATTTTTTTTGACTTTTCTTTAATTTTTTATGAATTTAAAACAGTTTTTAAAAGAAAAATTGATTAAAATACTAAATAAACTGGGAAAATTATAAAAAGTTCCTAGAAAATACTTTAATGTATGCTGGATTTAAGAAAAATAAAATGGTGAAGACAGCTTATCAAATAAGCTGTCTTATAAGCTAAAACATCTTAAAGCTTAAAAGGGAAAAAAGTGATAAAAGAATTAAGGGTGCAGGTTTAGACAGAAAAGACCCAAGGGCACTAGTGTAGCAGAGTTCAGTGTTAAGGACGTTTGGTAAAAAAGGGGGAGGTCATGGGTTCAAACCCCATGCCTCACTTATTTAAAAAAAAATTTAACTTAGAGAGGACATGATAATAAGAACATTTAATAAAGACAACTTTTTATGAAAACTTGAAATAAGCTGGAGAAAACACAAAAGCTAGACAGAATGCCTTTTACACTAAATGACTAACAAGCTTAAATTGTTTACATTATTTAAGCTAAATAAGCAAATGAAAAGAAAATTAGGCTAAGGCATATCCTACTCTACACCTAATAAGCAAGGGAGAACCAAAATAAGCTAAGAAATTCAGCTAAAATAAGCACAAATAAAATGAGACAGAAAGCTAAAACTAACAAAGGGCTTAAAAGACTTAAACTGTTTAGCTCTTAGAAACTAATAAGCAACAAGTGAGGGCGCTCATGAAGTGCTACACCTAATAAGCACCTAGGATCATAAATAAGCAAGTAAAACAAGCTTAAAGGGCTGAGAAGGAGAATAAGCATAAAGTCCAAATCTGCTATGCAAACAGTCTACAAGGGGACTATTAGAGCTTATAAATAAGCTAGCAAACCAAATATTTAGGGTTCAAGACTTAAAAACAGTCAAAGGTTGGACTACTAGCTATAAGGAAAAACAAAAAGTACACATTTTGAAAAGCAAATAAGAAAGGAAAAAGGCAATGGAAAAGGGCAGTTTACTCAGCATGCACTAAATTTTTTTTTACATTTTTGAAACTCAAAAGGGCTTATTGCAGGCTAAAAATAAGCAAGGAAAATAAGTCTATACTTCAAACCAAGTTAAAACAGAACGAGTTAGGCCTCCAATAAGCACATAGGAGCAAGTATTAAGCAATTTAAATAACAACCAAGCAATAAAAAGGCAAAAAGAAAAAGGTTGTTTTCTAGCAAATTAGACAGATTAAAAACTTAACTAGAACTAAGGATACTTTAAAAACTTGGACTATGCATTTTTACTCTAAAAACAACATTAAAAACAGCACTTAAGAGAGCTTTTCAAAAACTTAATCAAATAAGCTTTATAAAACTAATTTGGCTTAACAGGTTTGCACATTAATAACATAAATCCTAAAAACTAACTTAAAGGCTTACAGAATTTTTAAACACAGCTTAAAACAACTAAAGGAAACTTGCCAAAGTTGGCAAGGAGACCCAAAACCAAATTGCACTCAGTTTGACCCATTAAAACCCTTGTGCCAAACACCCCTTTAAAAACCTCATTAACATTTTATAAATACAAAAAGCTGAATTAATAGCAATTTTGAGACAACCAGATGCAGAATAAGTCAAAAACACATAAAAGAGCAAGTTTGACAGGGAAATAAGCACAAATAAGCTAGGAAATCAGAAAAGCTAAAAGAGATAGATTTGCAATTACTAAAAAAACTAAGTTTTATTCAAACATAAAATGATTACACGGCTTAAAATTTTAAAAATGCCAAAGTTTAAAAGACTAAAAACATAAATAAGAAACATTAAAAACTAAACTTAATCTACTCCTACATGGTCTTCATTTTCTCTGTCTTCTTTCTTTTATAAGCTGCCATCTTGTGTTTGTTGAGTGAGAGTAAACAAAGCACCAATCTTGACCCTTAATCCATCTTGGTCACCAAGCAATGAAATCGTAACCCTTGAATTCCATGTCCAATGAAAAGCCATTGGATTGCCATAGTGTATTTGTAGGTTTGTGGGGTGTGGGGTGATGTGAAAGGGATGGTTTTGGAGTGGGGTGTCGTTTTTGTCTCTTTGTTACAGGTTAAAAACGCGTGAGGGGATAAACAATGAATGATGGCGGGAAATGGGGTTTTGGTTAAAGCTGGTTGAAGTTTGGGGAGATGGCACAACTAGCCCCTGAAAGTGGTATGTGTCATTGCAAGCATCGTCCTTTCTTTTAGCATAGTTGGTCCCTGTAGTTGATTGGAGTTTGCACCGTTAGTCCTTTTCGACTAACGGGTTAGGGGGTTATGGTTTGGGCTAGGATAACGATTGTTAAGGTGGAGTTTGGGCCAGGATATGAATATGGGCCACGGTTTATATAAAAAGGGGTAGTGGGCTTTTAATGGATTTTAAGGTCTAATAATTATAGTGGGTTGACCCGGCCTACTAAAATGGGTACGGGTCGGCCCATTTTATCATGATAGGGTTTCGGGTTTGTTTTTCCATGCTCTTTCCAATGTCGTATCTTGGGGTTGACTTTGACTTCGTCTTGACTTTATTAAATGCACAAACGTTGTCGAGTCGATCCGGAAATGTCCGTTTTAGCTCCGTTTTTAATCCTTTTGTACCTTTGGCCTCGGTTTTTCACGCTCTTTTCAAATCCGTGCTCGGTTTTGTCCGGTTTGGCTTTGTTTTTGTCCTTTAGTGAATATCCGGTACCTGCACAGTACAAACACAAAAACAAGCATATTTATGGCATTTTATGTGCGTTTTTGGTCGTTTAGGGTCATTTTATTAGGTAAAAGGTATGTGTAATTACACACATACCAAAATCCCCCATACTAAACTATTGCGTGTCCTCACGCAATGCTATAAGTAAGCACTTAGAAAACTAAGAATCTCAATCCCCCTCGACTAATAACCTTGAAAAGTAGCTAAGTGTTCGTCAAGGGGAATGAAAGAATCAAAAGTTTTGAAAAGCCCCGTTTTTACCATTTTTAAATATACACTTATTCCTACACATATTTTTGTATTTTTTATTTTTCTCATTTTTTTGTACTTTTCATATTAAGCAACTAACTAGAACGTTTGACTTTCGTTATTTTATAACTTTTAGGGATCATAGAACAAGATGCATTTCGATCCGAGAATGCCCCAAAAAGGATAAATTCATCGTCCCCGACTTTTCACTTGCTCCAAACCAAGCTTAAAACGAAATCACAGTTAAATATCAGTTAAGATGCTAACACTACTCATATTTGCAACTTGTGAACTTTTCACTCCCGACAATTATTATATCTTAGGTGTATGTGCTATTTTGAATTTCAACCATGGATCAACGTTTTGCAAAATTCTATGTTGAAACTGAAGTTTAATCTGACCAAAATAGTCAAACCGATCAAAATGATCATAATGATTAAAATGATCAATCTGATCAAACTGATGAAATCTTAAATGATGATCAGTCTGAACATTCCAATCTCACCAATGATGAACAAATCATTGATAATCTCTGTAAAACCTCGTATTTAAGGTCACTACTTATACGAAGATAATTATTCTCTATAAATTTTAATAATTTATTTTTATTTTTAGTCGTTTTTTATTAAAATCAGTCATTTTAAATTATAGCGAATCCTACTAATTTAAGTTATCTGTTTTATCGATCGAGAAATCAACGAAAGTCATATTTAGCCATGAGAGCTTATTTTATTTTATTTTAATTATTTTTCATCTTTTATTCGTGTTTGGCTGAAATCGCGTCAAAAATCGTGATTTTACATCAAATAACGAGTTAAATAGGTTATTGGGCCCGAGAAACAAAGTGATACAAAAAGTTATCAAACAAAAAGCCCAACCAAGCCCACCCCAAAGAGGGGGGCCGGTTATTTACTTAATCAAATGCACCATTTATATTTTTTTTATGAAAAAACCAATACATGATAAGTCCTATATATATATATGTAAATCTTATTTAGTTTCATTCTATATTCCCTCACAACAGTCAAAAACCAAATCTGGCGATTTCCTTTTCCTCTCCCTCTACTGTTCGACAATTTAACCCACAAAACCATCAAAATCCACCATCTTGATCTCTAAAATCAATTCCAATCACTCTAAAATCATTCTAATACTAAACACCATCAATCCTTTCCACTAAAATCTACCATGCATCAAGATTGATGATTTCTTGATTTTCAATAGATTTTTATTCTTGGGTTTTTGATTAAATTAAGTGCAACAAGATTATCAAGGGATTATTTATAAGGGTTTTTAAGCAAGTTTGGGTGAAGTGAAAGTTGATTTGGGTCTTGTTCTTGGTCCTCCTAACCCACGGCAGCGAACACACCCTTATTAGGCTTTGTGTTTGATTTTTATCTTCCTTTCTATTACATTGTAAGTCCTTTTTATTTCCTTCTTGATTGGTTTTACATATATGTAAGCATGCATGTTCTTATTGTACTTGATCTTGGTTTGATCATGTACTTAAGGTTTAATAATTAGGGAATATGTTTGTAAGATATGTTATGGCATTGCATGTGTTTAATTAGCGATTTAGATGAGTTTTAAATAAATTTGGAAGTAGTTTTAGGGACTGTTTTGAGGTCAATAGCGAAAAGTTGGTTTTTCTAAACATTTTTGACCTGGAGACTATCATTAAAGTACATGGTTGAATAGATATATGTATAAGCTACATGTGGCTAATTGGATGGTTTATCAACTCCTCCGGATGATGGAGTTATGGCTAAATTACTAAAACTAGTCAAAATCCGAGTCTCGGACTTCTTTGGGTGAAAAGTCCAAAATTTTGTACTATAACATATAAATATGCATAACTTTAGGTGATAGGTAAACATTTAAATTAAACATGAGTGGTGGTTTTATCCCTTACGGATAAACGGTTTGAGAAATACGCCAATATTGGTGTTTGGTAGGAAAACTCGGGACTGTTGCAGACCAGCAGTATAAAAGGGTTAATTTCAGCAAACTTTTGGCCTGAGAAGGTCTGTATTATTTGATGGCATTGTATAAATAAGTTCAAGGTACATGTGTCAAATTGGATAGGGCGATATCTCCTTCGGATGAGTGAGATATGGCCATTTTACGGAAACTAGTCGATTCTGGAACGCCATTTGGAAAACAGGTTAAACTTCGGATTTTTGCACTAAAGTGTTGGGTTTTAAAACATGTATCAGTATTAGACATCTTAGGCTAACATCTCCAAGTGGATTCATTTCAATAGCTATCACGGTTTAAGATTTATAGCTGTTTCCGTAAGTAGTTAAAATTCAGAAAACTTTCTGGTTGAGTAGTCTGGTACTAAACTGTTATTTCCCATTGATTGGAAACTAAATAGACGATGAGGCCTAACATTCTGGAAACTAGACTCAAAGGTATTTCTAGGGACAAAAGCCTCGTATTTATAGCCTTTACGGATTAGGAGATATGGATCCATTAAGTCGGGTTAAATCCAGAATCTGGATTTTTACGCCTTTTCTTGAAATATAAAAAGTATAGAAACACATTATTAAAACAAGAGTTAATAAGCGAAACTTAGTATGTGTTTAATTAGATATAAAATCAGGTTGTATATCAATTGAGGGATGAAAATACTTTGGTTAAGTTGTAATGCAATGCCGTGCATATCTCGAAGACATATCTCATGATCATGTGATTATTTTTACGTATTGACTTCTTTTATTATACTAAGACGCATCACGCCTTTTAGGTGGTGCTCAGGCGTACTTTTCTCTTATCTGAAGATTCATCTACTTCTGATCTCCTTGCTAATACAGTGAGTTCATAGCCCCACCTTATCTCTTTTAATAGTTTTCATAAATTGTTTTCGGGGCGAGAATACATGCTCGTTTTACTAAGAAAACTTATTGATTTCCACTACTTAAGCGTTACTTGAATATCTTTATTAAAGCTTGATTTGCTTACTACATGATTTGAGATCATTGATTATCTATTTACAAAACCGTGAGTTTTGAACACATTATTTGTTTTAAATAAGACACAAGTGCTTGAAGGGTATGCCTGACCCGATTATGAAATTATTTGCATAAGTCGCTATTGCCAAAGTCTCTAATCTCATGAACCGTTAATTACCTATAATGGGTGAGTGCTAGAACAAATAAATAGATCTATTGGGTTTGACAGCCCTATCCGGGGGGTAGGAATCCGAATGAGAGCACCTAGTCAACGGACAATTTGTATTGAGAATCGTAGGTATGAGGCAATAATACCTAGTTCAAGGGCAACTTTATTTGCATATAATATATGCGTTAACGTCAAGGTTCGGTGTCATGAGCTCAATGTGATAAAGATGAATTGATACATTGTATTCGTTGCAATGCCCTTATTGAACTATACTTGTGTTCTAAATTTCTTTTACTATTTATTATAAACTCTATGGATTTACTGAACATTATTCGATTTATTAAACCACTACTTGGATTTCGGAAATAATACTTTGAAATGTTGTAACGCTGATTTTCTTACTGAAATATTACTTGAACTATTTCAATACTGTTTTTTTACTTAAACCTATGAATTCACCAACATTATTGTTGACGTTTTTGCATGTATTTTCTCAGGTTATTATATTGCTAGCTAAGAATTGGGAGCATTTGGATGCGCGGATATCAAAACTTTAAGAATTTGGTTTTCTTCACATTCGATAATTGTTTTCTTTAATTATACAAATGAGTCATGTTTAAACGCTTGTAATTTTTGTTAAAAGCAAATTATTAGGACCTGAATTTACTTATTGATTTTATTTAAATGAATGTGCATTTTATGAAACGTTATTTTGAGTCGTTTCCTATTAACATGTGTGTATGAACTAAGAAGTTAGCACCCAAGTGGTTATTGTTGCGTTGTACGATTTTAGGGGGTGTCACAATCTCCCAACACTAAGAATTAGATCTTGAACAATTATCCTCTCTAAGGTTAGAGGATACTTCTGAACAGAATACACTCTAATCTCCAGTCCATCCTTATAATCCCATCCATGTCACTCAGCTCTCAAGAAGATGGTCTCAGGACAAACATATTGAGTGGTTAATATTCATTGGTTAATCCAGGAGTGGAAGCTCTAAGTGCCTTGGCCAAAGAAACTTAGTGCTGCTTAGTTTGAATGTTATTTGTAGATTTTCTTCTGGAGACCTAACAAAAGTCTTGTGACTAAACAACCTGGATGGGTTGATGCCATGCAAGATGAACTAAACCAATTTTCCAAAAGCAAAGTCTGGACACTGTTCTTGCACCTTATAGTAAAACCATAATTGGCTCAACATGGGTATTCAAGAACAAAAGAGATGAAACTAGAATTGTTATTAGAAACAAGGCAAGACTTGTAACTCAAGGCTACAATCAGCAATAATGCATAGACTACGATGAAACCTTTGCTCCTGTTGCAAGACTTGAAGCAATTAGGATCTTTCTTGCCTTTGCCACTTACATGAACTTCATAGTTTATCAAATGGATGTCAAAAGTGCATTCTTCAATGGTAAACAAAAAGAAGAAGTTTATGTTAAACAACATCTAGGTTTTGAGTGCAGTGAGTTCCCTAACCATGTATGCAAATTGGACAAAGCCCTTTAAGGACTTAAACAAGCTCCAAGAGCATGGTATGAAACTCTCTCAACCTATCTCACTAAACACAAGTTTGTAAGAGGTAAGATAGATGTTAGGATTAAAAGCTTCTTGATGCTGTTTGGAAGTAACTGTTGCTAAGGATTACAACTGCTAGAAGAGTTTCTACTGTCAGAAGGATAAAGACAAAAGAAAGGATTAAGATGAAGATTGTTTATCAAGATTACTTACGGGATAAGTATGAGATATTTTTGTAAAAGATATGTATAAGTTATTTGTTTAGAAGATCATGATAACTTAGAAAAATATTGTAAGCTTGTTAGGACTCCTTGGTGTATAAAAGGAGGTCCTAGGGTATAGAGTTTGAGGTACCAAATACGCATACATTCATACGTTTGGATATATAGCTTCAAGGTTGTAAACCCTAGTACTACACAGAGTACTCGTATTATTGACAATAATAATATTGGAGCTTTTTAGTGATATCATTGTTTATACAGTTTACTGTTTCATTAATATTCTTCTAAGTATTAAGAGTTGTTTCTGCTTATTATAGTATTCACACAGTTTTTCTCATAGTTGTTTTCGGATCTAGTCCAAAGTACTTAAGCTTTAAGTAAGGAATTCGATCTTAAGTTGGGATCTATAAGTGGTATCTGAGCACAGGTTCTGAAACTTTGATCTAGAAGAAAACAACAAGGAGAACCTTTATTCCTCACGGAAGAAGATGGATTCTAGAGAACTACACAAACCATACTATGCAAAGTTTTGGCCCATTCTCAACAGGGTGAATATGTATATGGAGCTAAGTATTGGGCAATACTTTCAAGTACAAGATATGCTCTATGGTGATTGTCATAGGAATGTAAAAACTCGTTTTAAACGCAGCTCATACAACAACAAATGTTGATGGCACCTCAACTTCACTAATACCAGGTCCTGTAACTACTGAAGAAAAGGCTCAAAAGAAGAATGATATGAAGACAAGAAGTAGGTTACTGATGGCACTTCCTAATGAACATCTAATGACATTTAATCAGTACAAGGATGCTAAGACTTTGTTTGCTGCTATACAAACAAGATTTGGTGGTAATGAAGCCACAAAGAAGACTCAGAAGACTCTTCTGAAGAAAATGTATGAGAACTTTAGTGCTCCAAGCACAGAGTCTCTTGACTCTATTTTTAACAGGCTTCAGAAGATTGTAAGTCAGCTGGTAATCTTGGGTGAAAATATTTTACAAAAAGATCTTAATTTGAAATTTTTGAGAAGTTTGCCTTCTGAATGGAACACTCATGTTGTGGTCTAGAGGAATAAACCTGATCTAGACACAATGAGCTTTGATGATCTCAACAACAATTTCAAGATTGTTGAACAAGAGGTTAAAGGAACTGCAAGCTCAAGCTCAAGCTCAAGTTCTCAGAATATGGCTTTTGTGTCATCCCCTAGCAGTACTAATGAAGTTAATACTTTGTATGGAGTTAGTATTGCTAATACTCAAGTTAGCCTTTTTAGCACTCAAGTTAGCACTACTAGTACTCAAGTTAGTACTACTAACTTAAGTGATGACACTGTTTATGCATTTTTGGCCAGTCAACCAAATGGGTCTTAACTTGTATATGAGGACCTTGAACAAATCCATGAAGATGACATAGAAGAGATGGATTTGAAGTGGCAGTTAGCGTTACTGAGCATGAGGACAAGAAGGTTTTTCTAGAAAAAAAAAACATAAAAAAACCAAAACCCGGCCGGGTCTCGAGAACCGGGTTGACCCGGGTCACCTTAAACCCAGCGGGTCAAACCGGGTTTCGAAAATATGAAACCCGGTTTAATTTGACCCGTTTTTTAAACTAGAACCGGTTCAACCGGTTGACCCGGCCGGGTCGAACCGGGTTTCAAAACATTAGTTAGTACTGCTAACACTCAAGTCAGCCCTACTAGCACTCAAGTTAGCACTGCTAGTACTCAAGTTAGTACTGCTAACGTAAGTGATGACACTGTTTATGTATTTTTAGCCAGTCAGCCAAACGGGTCTCAACTTGTATATGAGGACCTTGAACAAATCCATGAAGATGACATAGAAGAGATGAATTTGAAATGGCAGTTAGCATTACTGAGGATGAGGACAAGAAGGTTTTTCCAGAAAACTGATAGAAAGATCACTATCAATGGGAGTGACACAGCTGGATATGACAAATCCAAGGTGGAGTGTTTTAACTGCCATAAGATGGGACACTTTGCAAGGGAATGTAGAGGACCTAGGAACCAAGATAGCATAATCAGGAATCAAGACAACTCTAGAAAGACTGTAAACGTGGAAGAAACTTCTTCCAAAGCCATGGTGGCTATTGATGGAGCTGGTTTTGAGTGGAGCTATATAGCAGATGATGAAGTCCTTACAAACAGGGCTCTTATGGCTTTTTCAGACTCTGAGATAAATAATGACAAAACTTGTTCAAAAACTTGTCTAAAAAGCTTTGAAACTCTTAACTTAACTTGATGATTTAGGAATAGAGTTTAACAAATCCGAGTTCAATTTAGCTACTAATAAAAGAGGGTTAGCATCTGTAAAAGAGCAACTTGTCTTTTACAAAAAGAATGAGGTTATTTTTGTGAGCAACTTGCTGTTCTTAAAATAGATATCTCATATAAAGACTTAGAAATTAGCATGCTTAAAAGTGAGTTAGAAAAGCTTAAGCAAGAAAAAGAAAGCAATCAACTTAAAATTGAAAATTTTGATAATGCTTCTAAGAGTCTAGACAAATTAATAGGGAGTCAGATACCTGACAAAACTAGAAAGGGTGTGGGGTTTGTAAGCTATAATGCTGTTCCACCTCCTCCTACAGGGTTGTTTTTATCCTAAAGTTTGATTTGTCTAACTCTGGCCTAGAGGAGTTCCAACAACCTGAGTTTGAAGGATATGGACCTAAGCCTAGTAAGAGTGTTAGTGAAGATACTTCTAATGAGGTTAGGGAATCTCCTGATGCTCCATTGGTTAAGGAGTTGATGTCAGATGATAAGTTATAGAAGAAAACTGTTTTTCCTACGGTTGCTAAAATAGAATTTATTAGATCTAAACAACAAGAAAAACCAGTTAGGAAACCAGTTAAGTATGCTGAAATGTATAGGTCACAAAGTCCTAGGGGAAACCAAAGAAACTGGAATAATCAGAAGTCCCAACGGCTAGGAAGTAACTTTGTGATGTACAATAAAACTTGTTTTGTCTGGGAAGTTTTGACCTGTGCAGGCTCACTGCATTACCATCCAAGGGAAAGGGTGGGAATCTAGAATAATTAGACAAGGGTAAATTTAACTTATTCTGCTAAAAAGGGAATCACCCTGGGCTACAAGAACATGATTCCAAGAGCAGTTTTAATGAAAACTGGCCTAAAAGCAGTTAATACTGCTAGGCCTGTTACTACTGCTCATCCTAAAACTATAGTTTATAGTGCTAAAACAATGTCACTTTTTTCTAAATCAACACAATCAACTGTAAAGAGGCCCTATCAAATAAGAACATCATTAACTAACAAAAATTCTAGCCATAAAGTTAATACTGCTAAGGGAAATTTTTATACTACTAGGCAAAAAGCAGTTAATACTGCTAGGCCAAATTCAGCAGTAGTTAATGATGATGAAGTCCCTACAAACATGACTCTTATGGATTTTTTAGACTCTAAGGTGCATAATGATAAAACTTATTCAAAAACCTGTCTAAAAAGCTTTGAAACTCTTAAAACTTAACTTGATGATTTAAGAATAGAGTTTAACAAATTTGAGTTCAATTTAGCTACTTATAAAATAGGGTTAGCATCTGTGGAAGAGCAACTTGTCTTTTACAAAAAGAATAAGGTTATTTTTTGTGAGCAACTTGTTGTTCTTAAAAGAGATATCTCATATAAAGACTTAGAAATTAGTATGCTTAAAAGTGAGTTAGAAAAGCTTTAGCAAGAAAAAGAAAGCAATCAACTTAAAATTGAAAATTTTGAAAATGCTTCTAAGAGTCTAGACAGATTAATAAGGAGTCAGATAACTGATAAAAGTAGAAAGGGTGTGGGGTTTGTAAGCTATAATGTTGTTCCACCTCCCCCTACAGGGTTATTTTCACCCTAAAGTTTGATTTGTCCAACTCTGGTCTAGAGGAGTTCCAACAGCCTGACTTTGAAGGATATGGACCTAAGACTAGTAAGAGTGTTAGTGAAGATATTTCTAATGAGGTTAGGGAATCTCCTGATGCCCCATTGGTTAAGGATTTGGTGTAAGATGATAAGTTAGAGAAGAAAACTATTTTTCCTACTGTTGCTAAGATAGAATTTATTAGACCTTAACAACAAGAAAAACCTGTTAGAAAACCAGTTAAGTACGCTAAAATGTACAGGTCACAAATTCCTAGGGGAAATCAAAGAAACTGGAATAATCAGATGTCCCAATAACTAGGAAGTGACTTTGTGATGTACAATAAAACTTGTTTTATCTGTGGAAGTTTTGACCATGTGCAGGCTAACTGTAATTACCATCAAAGGGAAAGGGTGGTATCTAGGAGTAATTATACAAGGGTGAATTACAATTATTTTGTTGAAAAGGCTCACCCTAGTGCTCATAGGAACATGGTTCCAAGAGCAGTTTTAATGAAAACTTGCCTAAGATCACTTAATACTACTAGGCCTATTAATACTGCTCATCCCAAAACTATAGTTTATAGTGCTAGACCAATGTCACATTTTTCTAAATCAGCACAATCAACTGTAAAGAGGCCCTATCAAATAAGAACAACATTAACTAACAAAAATTCTAGCCAAAAAGTTAATACTGCTAAGGGAAAATTTGTACTGCTAGGCCAAATTCAGTAGTAGTTAATGCTGTCAGGGTAAATCAGGTTAATGTTGTTAAGGCCTCAGCATGTTGGGTTTGGAGACCTACCAAACTTAATAGTGCATCAATTACTTTGAAGAAACATAATTATGTTGATGCACGAGGCATATCCAAGTTAGTAATGGCTTGGATCCCCAAAGGAAACTAATTTCCTTATTTTTATGTGCAGGGTCATCCACAAAAAGAAGATCAAGGATATGTTGATAGTGGATGCTCAAGGCACATGACAGGGAACATGTCCTATCTTTCAGACTTCAAGGAATTTGATGGAGGATATGTTACCTTTGGGGGAGGAGCCAAAGAAGGGAAAATTACTGGTAAAGGAACTCTTAAAACTATTGTTGCAGGTACAAACTCTAATAATCTTGTAGGTACATAAGAAAGTATTGTTGCAGGTCATTCTAGCAAGGAGATAGGATCTAGCCAAGACTACATATTAATGCCACTGTGAAAAGATGGTTCACTATTTGATTCTTCTTTAAAGAATGCTAGTAATGATGAAACACAACCTTTTAGTGATGCTGGAAAGAAGGATGATGAAGGTGTATGTAAAGAAAGTGGAATTGCTGATCATGAGAAATCTAAAAACAGTACTCAAGGTGTTAATACTACTAGGCCAAGTATTAATACTAAACCGAACATGTTTTCTTTGGGAGATAATGCTATAGCCACACATGCTGATTTCTTTGGTGATGAAACAGAAGTGGACATG
Source organism: Tanacetum coccineum (assembly GCA_026074375.1). Lineage (NCBI taxonomy): Eukaryota > Viridiplantae > Streptophyta > Magnoliopsida > Asterales > Asteraceae > Tanacetum > Tanacetum coccineum. The sequence continues at coordinate 25,072 of BQNB010018761.1, read as the reverse complement.
AGCAACATTACTACCACATATCCAGTTCCTTATACTCCAAATACAAGAATCCATAAAGATCATTCACTTGATCATGTGATTGTTGATGTACAGTCTGGTGTACTAACAAGGAGAATGATAAAGACTACAAATGAACAAGGGTTTATTAGTGTTGTTTATGAAGGGAAAACTCATAAAGACCTTCATACTTATCTGTTTGCTTGTTTCCTATCACAGGAAGAGCCCAAAAAGGTAATCTAAGCATTAGAATATCCAAGCTGGATAGAAGCTATGCAAGAAGAGCTTCTATAGTTCAAGATACAATAGGTTTGGACCTTGGTGGATTTACCACTTGGTAAAAGAGCCATTGGTACTAAATGGGTGTACAAGAATAAGAAAGATGAAAGAGGTATTGTGATTAGAAATAAGGCAAGACTAGTTGCACAGGGTTACACTCAAGAAGAGGGAATGGATTATAATTAGGTTTTTGCTCCAGTTGCTAGGATTGAAGCAATTAAGTTGTTCTTAGCCTATGCCTCATTCAAAGACTTTGTAGTATACCAGATGGATGTGAAGAGTGCATTTCGGTATGACAAGATTGAAGAGGAAGTTTATGCCTGTCAACCTCTATGGTTTGAAGATCCAGAGTTCCCTGATAGAGTTTATAAGGTAGAAAAGGCATTATATGGTCTACATCAAGCTCTTAGAGCTTGGTATGAGACTTTATCTACCTATTTTTTAGATAATGGATTTCAGAGAGGTCGGATAGATAAGACTTTGTTCATTAAAAGAGTCAAAAGTGATATTATACTAGTTCAAGTATATGTTGATGATATCATTTTTGGATCTACTAAAAAGAATTTATGCATTGAGTTTAAGAAATTAATGCACAAGAAATTCCAAATAAGTTCTATAGGTAAGCTTACTTTCTTCTTAGGACCACAAGTGACACAGAAAGATGATGGGATTTTCATCAATCAAGACAAGTATGTGGATGAAATTTTGAAGAAGTTTGGGTTTTCAACTGTGAAGACAGCAAGTACACCCATGGAGACTTCAAAGACATTGCTCAAGGATGCAGAAGCTGAAGATGTTGATGTTCACTTATATAGATCAATGATTGGTAATATTGCTGGTCCAAGTATTACTACTACTAGTGCAAATTTTAAAACTAGTACTCTAAATATTAATACTGTTAGTCCAACAGTTATTACTACAAGGTCAAATCGCTCTCAAAATGAATTTGACATGTTTTCTTTGGGAAGAAGTGCTACACTTGAAGCCACACATGCTGATTTATTTGGTGATGAAACAGAAATAGATATGAGCAACCTTACTACCTTTCATATTCCAGTTCATTACTACTCCCAAATACAATGAAAATCTATAAAGTTTCATCACTTGATCATGTGATTGGTGATATACAATCTGGTGTACAGACAAGGGGAATGACAAAGAATATAAATGAACATGGGTTCATTAGTGCTGTTTATGAAGGGAAAACTCATGAAGACCTTCATATCTTCGGGGAGTCTTCCTTTGCGATCGTTTCCCCCTTCCTTTCTTCACCCCCCTCTGTGCCCCTCTACCCTCCCTCTTTCCCTGACCCCTCCCCCTGCCCCCCTTTTGTTCCCCATCCCTCCCCCTCTCGTGTCTCCTCTCTCCTTCCCTTTGTCCTCCCTCCTTCTGGTCCTTTCTGCCCCTCCCTACCCCTGCACCTTACTGCCCCTCATCACTCCCTCTCCTTTCCCTCTTCTTTGCTCTTTTCTCCTGCTCTCCTGTTCCTCCTTCTCCTTGCTTCCTGCTTGGGTCCATCTTCCCTTCTACCCCCCTTCCCTCCCTGCTCCTCTCTCCATCCCCCTTGCCTCCCTCTGTCCTCTCTTCTCTCCTTTTCTGCTCCCCCCCCTATTCCGCCTCTTTGTTTAGGTCCGGCTTACACCTCTGCTCTTTTCTTCTCTTCCCTCCCCATTCTTTTTGCCCTTTTCCCCTTTCATTTTTTTCCCTCCTACCCTTTTCTGTCCTTGTCAGTGTCCTTTTCTCCCTTTTCTTTCCTTCCCTGCTACTCTCCTCCTTCCCTGCTTTGCTTTCCTTCTTCTTTCTTTGACTCCTCTTCTATAGTTTCTGTCTACCCTTCTCCTCTCCTGCTATGTTTTCTCCCTTCCCCTTCCCTGTGTTCCCCTGCCCACTCTCTCTTTTGACCTCTACCTTACCTTTGCTCTTTCACCCTCCCTCCTGCTTTGTCTCTTTTCCTGCCCTTTGTCTCCTCTTGCTCCCTCTGCCTCTCCTCTGCTCTGCCCCCCCTTCCTTTACTTCTCCCTCTTTCGCCCTCTTCTCCCTTCCCTGCTCTCCTCCCTGCCCCTCTCCTCCTTTCCCCCCTGCCCCCCTTCTTCCCTCCCATACTGTCCTAGTTCTCCCTTCATCCTTCTGTCTTTATTTACCTGCCCTCTCCTGCCTCTCCTACTCCTGTCCTTACCTGTCTCTCCTCCCTACTGTTCCCCCTGCCTGCCTGCCTGTCTTCTCTTTTGCACCTTCTTGGGGGTTCCTGGCTTCTACTCTTTCTCCTTTCCTTCTTTTTTTTGTTGTTTATGCTCTTTCCCCCCTTTTTTCCCTCCCCTTTGTCTTTCCTTGCCCAACCTTGCTCTCCTGCTCCTTCTCTTCCCCCCTCCCCCCTTGCTTCCTTTTGTTCTCCCCTCCCTGCTTCCCCTCTGCTCTTGCTTGTCTTCCATCCCCCTCCCCTGTTCTTCCTCTTTTACCCCCCCTCCTCCTCTCTGCCCTTCCCCCTGTCCCTTTCTCTGCTTTTCTTTCCTTCCCCCCCTCCTTTTCTGCGCCTTCTTCTCTGCTTCTCTTCCCTTGCTTCTCCCCTTGCCTTCTCTCTCCTGCTCCCTGCCCCCTCCCTGTCTTCTCCCTCTTGTCTGCTTTTTCTCCCTCCTCTCCCTCTTGCGTCCCCTCCTGTCCCTCCTCCTTCCTCTCCTCTCCTCTCCCCTCTCCCTGCCATTGCCTGCTCCTCCCCTTCCTCCCTCCCCTTCCTGCTCCTCCCCCCCTCTTTCTCCCCCCCCTGTCCCCCTTCCCTCCTCTGCTCTGCCCCCTCCCCTCACCCCCCCCCTCCCTTCCTCTTCTGCCCCTCTCCTGACTTTCCCCTCCTTGCCCTTCCTTCCTACCCTCTGGGGCGTCTCCACCCTGCCTGTGCTATGCCTTTTCTTTCTCCCTTCCCCCTTTTTCCTCCTTGCTCTCTTCCCTTCTCTCCTTCCCCTATATCCTTTCTGTCCCCCCCCTCCTGCTGCTTGCCATTTCTTGTGCCCTTGTCTATCCTCCCCCTGTTTCCCTGTCTGCGCCTCTTTCTGTCCTTTGCACTCCTACCCTATTTCCCCCTTCCTCCCCTTACTCCCCCCCCCTCTCTGCTCCTCTCCTTTCTCTAGTTCTTGCCCCCTGCTTTCCTTCTTGTTTCCTTGCCCCCCCTGGCTGTTCCTATCTTCCTTTTGCTGCTCTGCTCCTTCTTTTCCTTGTTCTTTCTTTCTCCCTTCCTGCTAAGTAATGGTGCAGGTCACACTAACAAGGAGACTGAATTTAGCCAAGACTACATTGTGATGCCACTGTGGAAAGATGGTTCAATGTTTGATTATTTTTTAAAGAATTCTAGTGATAATAAACCATAACCTTCTAGTAATGCCAAAAAGAAGGATGATGAAGGTGTAAGTAAATCAAGTGGATTTAGTGATCAAGAGCAACCTAAGAGTAGTTCTCCAAATATTAATATTGTTGGGCCAAGTATTAATACTGCTAGTGCAAATTTTAAAACTAGTAGTCTAAATATTAATACTGTTAGTCCAACAGTTATTACTACAAGGTCAAATCGCTCTCAAAATGTATATGACATGTTTTCTTTGGGAAGAAGTGCTACACTTGAAGCCACACATGCTGATTTATTTAGTGATAAAACATAAATGGATATGAGTAACCTTACTACCTCATATCAAGTTCCTACTACTCCAAATACAAGAACTACAAAGATCATTCACTTGATCATGTGATTGGTGATATACAATCTGGTGTACAAACAAAGGGAATGACAAAGATTACAAATGAACATGGTTTCATTAGTGCTGTTTATGAAGGTAAAACTCATGAAGACCTTCATACTTGTCTGTTTGCTTGTTTCCTATCCTAGGAAGAACCAAAAAGAATTGCCAAAGCTCTAAGTAATCCAGCTTAGGTAGAATCAATGCAGGAGGAGCTATTACATTTTAAACTACAAAAGGTTTGGATACTAGTGGATTTGCCTAAAGGTAAGAGAGCTATTGGTACAAAATGGATATTCAGGAACAAGAAAGATGAGAGAGGCATAGTAACAAGGAACAAAGCAAGGCTAAGGAACAAAGCAAGGCTAGTTGCCCAGGGATATACTCAAGAAGAATGTATAGATTATGATGAAGTTTTTGCTCCTGTGGCTAGAATTAAGGCAATAAGGCTGTTCTTAGCTTATGCTTCGTTTATAGGCTTCATGGTATATCAGATGGATGTGAAGAGTGCTTTCCTTTATGGTATAATTAAAGAGGAGGTATATGTGTGTCAACCTCCAGGATTTGAAGATCCTGACTATCCTGACAAAGTTTACAAGGTGGTGAAAGCACTGTATGGTTTTCATCAAGCTCCAAGAGCCTGGTATGAAACCTTGGCCAAGTATTTATTGGACAATAGGTTTCAAAGAGGAAAGATAGACCAGACCTTATTTATCAAGAAGCAAAAAGGAGATATTTTGCTTGTACAGGTCTATGTCGATGACATTATCTTTGGCTCTACAAACAAGGAGTTGTGTACTAAATTTGAAAAACTGATGCATGACAAGTTTCAGATGAGTTCTATGGGAGAACTCAATTTCTTCTTAGGCTTGCAAGTGAAGCAAAGAAAAGATGGGATATTTATCAGTCAGGATAAATATGTAGTTGAGATATTAAGGAAGTTTGGTTTCACAAATGTCAGGACAGCTAGCACCCCAATGGATATAGAAAAGCCTTTGCTCAAGGACTCAGATGGTGATGATGTTGATGTTCATCTCTACAAATAAATGATTGGATCATTGATGTATCTTACATCATCTAGACCAGATATTATGTTTGCAGTATGTGCATGTGCCAGATTACAAGTTACACCTAAAGTTTCACACTCACATGCTGTGAAAAGGATTTTTAGGTATCTAAAAGGCCAACCTAAACTGGGTCGTTGATATCCTAGAAATTCTCCCTTTGATTTGGTGGCATATTCTGATAGTGACTACGCTAGAGCAAGCTTAGATAGAAAATCAACAACAGGAGGTTGTTAGTTCCTAGGGTGCATATTGATATCATGGCAGTGCAAGAAGAAAAATATGGTTGCCACCTCCACTACTGAAGCTGAATATGTGGCTGCTGCTAGTTGTTATGGGCAAGTACTCTGGATTCAGAATCAAATGCTGGATTATGGGTATAATTTTATGCACACCATGATTAATATTGACAATAACAGTACTATATGTATTGTTAAGAATCCTGTTTCACATACTAAAACAAAACACATTGAGATTAGATATCATTTTATAAGAGACTGCTATGATAAAAAGTTAATTCAAGTGGTTAAAATCCACACAGATCACAATTTTGCAGACTTACTTACAAAAGCTTTAGATGTTGGAAGGTTTCAGTACTTGGTTGCAAGTATTGGAATGCTAAATCCTTAGAATTTTAATCTCTTTGTGTCTTTGTAATGTTTGTATAGGATTAGTACTGTTAGTTTTGTCAATTAGTACTGCTAAGTATAATTAGTACTGCTAGTTATACTTAAGACTGCTAGTTAAAACTGTTAGTCATAATTAATACTGTTAAACAAGAAAATACTTTGGATAGTGTATTCTTGGTTTTGGACTAACATTTGCAGGCTAGGCATATTGAGTATCTGGTATTGAATTGAGGGGAGGCTAATAATGTCAATATGTAATCAAGAACAAAAGTATGTGATGAGTCAAACACCTAGGTAAATCAAAAGAGGTCGGGACACAAAGATACCTCAGTATAGTGGTCCCCCTGAAAAGGTTGATGATGAGGCTATCCATACGGAGTTGGGTGACAGAATAGAAAGGGCTGCCACTACTGCTTCTAGCTTAGAAGCAGAGCAGGACAGTGGTAACATCAATAGGACCCAATCCATGGCAACACTTAATGAGCAAACTCCTTAGGGAACTGGTTCAGATAGTGGTCCCAGGTGCCAAGATACCAAATTGGGGGGGTGTAGATGCTCAAACTAGGTTTGAGACTACATCTAAATAGTCCAATGATCATCCTTTCTCAAGAGTTGACACACTTGGAAGTGGCTAGGATAGCATGAAACTAATGGAATTGATAGAACATTGTACAAAACTGTTTGAATTAGTGAGCTTAAATGAATTGAGAGAAAGCAAAAATAGACAGAGAAAAATTGGTAAGATCAAAAGAATTGAGAGATAAAGTGAGAATAAAAACAGAAAGAGAGCTTGTGAGAATCCAGATTGGTGATGGAAATACTTTTTGAAACATAATTGAGGTTAAACCTGGTGTCTCAACAGTTAATACTGCTACGCATAACTTAGTACTGATGGGCATCACTTAGTACTGGTAGGCTAATGTTAATACTGCTGTGTAACCGTTAATATTGTTTGGGGCATAACATAATTTTCTTAATTAATTAATAGCCGTTGAGATATTTCCGCCAACAACTTCGCTAATAGGGGTCTATAATTTAGATATTTCTTGATCTTTCTTTCCCTAATAAGTTTTCTTTGAGAAAAAGATTCAATCTTATTTAGTCGGTCAAAGCAAAACCTTAAGCGCTCCCTATAAAATCTCAATTCACTTTACCAAACTCTCATATTCTCATCAACGAACATAAACCCAGAACCCTTATCATAACTTCATTACTAATGGCTAATTTGGATTTCTATGATGCCCACAACATGGTCGCTTACTTACTCAAACCATAGGGAAGTGAATATTTTTACCATATAGTAGATTTTCTCAATACAAGTCACATAAAGTATGCTCTCACTGAAAATCCTACTATCCATGTTTCACTCATCCAATAATTTTGGCAAACTGCTTCTGCAAGCACAAATGAGAATGGAGAAATAGAAATCACTGCTACCATTGATGGGAGAGTTAAGATTGTAACTGAAGCATCTATAAGGAGGCATATCAAGTTAGAAGATTCTGATGGTATTAGTTCTCTACCTAATACTGAAATTTTTGAGCAACTTGCTCTTATGGGGTATGTTTCAAACTCTGACAAGTTGACCTTCCAAAAGGGTCACTTGTCCCCTTAATGGAGATTCTTAATTCATACCATTCTTCACTGTTTAAGTCCTAAGAAAACTTCTTGGGAAAAATTTAGTAGCAATATAACATCTGCTATAATTTGCTAGGCCACAAATAGGACTTTCAACTTTTCTAGGATGATTTTTGAAGGCATGGTGAAAAACTTGGATAGTAAGTCTAAATTTTTAATGTATCCAAGATTTATTCAAATCTTTTTGAACAAGCATAAGAGACTGCTTCTACCTCACAACAGAACTTATATTGCTCCTACCCTTACACATAAACTCTTTAGCAATATGATAAGGGCTTCCAAGGGATACACTTGGGTGGACATTTCATTATTTCCAACAATGCTTGTTCAAGGTCCCAATCTATAGGGTCAAGGATAAACAGTCCAAAGTGACTCCCATCACACAACCACCAGTGCTCTATCCACCTTACAACCACTAACTTCACCACCATCTATGCAAGCAACCCATGTTGCAAAAGAGGCTGCTACCTTGCCCCATGATTCACCTCTCCCAAGGGTTCACTCACTTAGAAGTGATGAGGGCAGTATGACACTTCATGAATTGACGGTTCTTTATACCATATTGTCCAAGAAAGTGGAGAGTTTGGAATTTGACTTGAAGCAAACCAAACTAACATATGGTGCTGCTTTTATAAAGCTCATTATGAAGGTGAAAAGGTTGGAGAAATAAGTCAAGTTAAACAATGCTAGAAGAAGAGCTAAGATTGTTGTGTCTGATGATGAGGATGCTGAAAAAGATACTTCCAAACAGGGGAGGAGTATGATAAAAAGACATTGATCATGATACAGGGGTTTCTCTAGTTCAAATTGATGTTGAGGATCAGGGGAGGTTTGAAGATGAGACTGATACACAGGTTAGTGCTCATGGAGAGGCACATAGTCAAGGAAGTCAACCTGAAGATCAGTTAGGAGTGTTTAGTGCAGCTAAGAGACTTGTAGATGTAGCTAGAGTTCATACTTATTCTAAAAGAAGAAGGACAGTTAGTACTGGCAGTGGTGGAATTAGTACTGCTGAAGAATCAGTTAGTATTGTTGGTGCTTCAATGCCAGTTAGTACTGCTGGTATGGATCAAGGAAGTATTCCTTCACCAAGTGCATCTAAAGACAAAGGTAAAGATATTATGACAGAATCTGAGCCTGAACAAGCCACTACAAAGTTGAAACAAAGACAAGAGATAGCTGGCTATAAAGCAACCATAAGATTGCAAGAACAACTTGATGAAGAAGAAAGTCAGAGAATTGTCAGGGACGCAGAAGTAGCTCAAAGACTACAAGAAGAGATTGACGCATCAGAAAGACAGAGAATGGCTCAAGTACATCAAGCAGTTCAGGGTTTTACAAATGCTGAATGGGATGATATATTGGCTAGAGTTGCAACAGATGAAGATTTGGTTCAACAGTTACAAGTAGGTCAAAAGTATAGTGAAGAAGATTTACCTATGAAGCTTGTGGAACTTGTCAATCAAAGAAAGAAGTTCTTTGCTCAACAAAGAGCTGAAGCTAAGAGAAACAAGCCAATGACTCCTGCTCAACAAAAGGCTTACATGTCAACTTACATCAAGAACCAAAAATGAGGTTACTCTATCAAGCAATTAAAGTCACTTTCCTTTGAGCAGGTTAAAGAAATTTTTAAAGCTACTATGAGGAGAGTTCAATCTTTTATGCCTATGGATTCTAAGTTGGAGGTTCAGAGACTGAAAAGAGCAGGTCAGAAGTTTTTGAAGAGACTGCTAAAAGACAAAAGATTAAAGAAGCTTTAGGTTCAGGTGAAGAACAATCAGCAGAAAAGGAAAAGGAGTTACCAGAAGAAGAGCTACAGAAATTTATGATGATAGTTCAAGTGGAAGAAGTCTATGTTGAAGCTTTATAGGTCAAATATCTAATCATAGACTAGGAGGTTGGTATGTGTTTAATTACACATACCTTTTACCTTTAAAATCGACCCTAAACGACCAAAAACGCACATAAAATACCATAAAACTGCTTGTTTTTGTGTTTGTACTGTGCAGGTACCGGATATTCACTAAAGGACAAAACCAAAGTTAAACCGGACAAAACTGAACACGGATTTGGAAAGAGCGCGAGAAACTAAGGCCAAGAGTTCAAAAGGATTGAAAACGGAGCTAAAACGGAAACTTCCGGATCGACTCGACAACGTTTGTGCATTTATGAAGTCAAGACAAAGTCAAAGTCAACCCTGGGATACGGCTTTGGAAAGAACATCAAAAACCGAAACCGAAGATATAAATATCTTATTAGGCCAACCCGTACCCGAGTTATTGGGCCAGGGTCAGCCCAATATGTATATTGTTATGTACAAAAGCCCAAACCTCTTTTAAATCCTAGCCGGCCCAAACATACAAAAAAGCCCAATATCCTTAAACGTTTAACAACCCAATACACATGGCTGTTAATTCAGTTTATCACAAGGACGATGCATGCAATAACTCCTATAACAATTGGGGACCAAACCTGCCAAATCACCAAAATATATACACCACATAAGGACTTTACATGTAATTAACTCTTAAGAGTTGAGGGACCATTTATGCCAAATAACCAAACTCATACATTGTCACTTTTAAAAACAGATAAACACTATTTATCTTCTAAATCCTTTCCCGCCCAAAACCACCCATCACCATCTCCACATCTGCAAACCTCGAACACGGTTCATACCAAACAAAAACCTTCCCCCTACATATCATAAGGTCACATTCCATCTTACCCCACACCCACATGGCTCAAGTCCACCTTGGAAAATCCCTAAACTCTCATTGGCTACAAACTACTATACTCAGATCAAGATCAAATGAAGGGCTATGATGAAAAGACTTGGAAGACACATATTTTGGAAGGCTAAGATTACTTTGTAAACCCTCTCACACAAGAAAACCAAGTGCAATCCCCTCACACAGGAAACACACCTCAAAGGACTCAAAGACCTAATATTTCCCTATAAATAGTTAGCCATTTGTAAGCCTCTAGGGCATCTAGTTTTTTCAGCTTATGTTTTTATGTATTTGCAAATAATGTACTCTCTTTTAAATTAATGAAAAAGTTTCAAGGTTTTATGCTCTAAATTTACTTGTTCTTAAGTCCTACATTGTTGTAACCACTTTGAAAAAGATATTCTTAAGTTTAATACACATAATCTAAGCTGTAAAAACTTATATGGCTTAAGCTTAATCATAGCTTGTAGTCATTTAAGCAACTAGTTCTCAAAATTTACCAAAAATTCAAAAAAGCAAATGGAGCACAGTGTATTTTGGAAGGATGTGGGTTAGAGTTTCGTGGGAAACGCATAGGTTGTTTAAGGATTAATAAGAGTCCTTAAACTCATTCTCATAAGCTTTGGACCACTTGTAAGTGATCTTGTTAAAATTTCAAGTCAAAACTCAATATTGTCTAAGTATGTTGCATAATTGTGTTCTTGCTTGAATCTTGCTTGTTTATGTGTTTAAAGTTGTTCATTGTGCTTGTTATATGCTTAGTATAATCTGGTATTTAAGTTTGTTTAATTAAAATTCAAATTTGTAGCTTAAAAATGGAAAAATCAAGTTTTAAGGGGTGTTTGGGTCAAGGGTGAAAAGTGGGTCAATTTGAGTTTAAAAACAAATGGGTCATTTGGTCACCTTTTGCCAGCTTTTGTAAGTTGTTATTTATCAGTTTTTAAAAGTTTTTAGTTCTTAAAGTTAGTCTTCAAGTTTATCTTAAAGAGTGTCCATTAACTGTTGGCTTAAGACAGTTGAGAAGTGCTTCTTAGACTAAGCTTGCAAAACCATCTTTTAATACTTGTTTTTGTGTCTTTTTCAAGTGTCAAAGTTTATCAGTTAAGTGTCTTTTGGTTTCTTTTGTTTTTGTCCAAAATCTGTCAACTTTTCTCTTAAGTCAATTTTTTAGTTTTAAAATCCCATTTTTCATTTCTAATTTTCAGCTGCTTAAATTAGTTTTTAGCTTTCAAATTTCTGAATATAAGCTCTCCTAGAGCTTATCTCAATCTGTTTTGACTCTATTTTCCTTTTTTACCATCTTTGTAAGTTTACAACTCCCTAAGTATATTTTTAATACTTATCATTTTATTTATATTCATGTACTTAGTTAAAAATTATATAAGTCTTATATGACTCGTTGACTTTTTAAAGTCAACATTTGACTTTCTTTGACTTTTATACTTATATTTATTTTTACCCAAATCTGACCCGCGCCAAACGACCCTCTAAATCACATTTTCACGACTCGGAGTAAAAAGAGATTTTATGCGAAACGATATTCCGGACAACTTTTTAGTTTTAGCCGAGACCCGAAACTCGACAGAAAATGACCAAATCCCCCAGCCCTTTTCAATTCTGCTGTAACTTATATTTTCAATAAAAACGCAGCAGTTTGACCATCGGTTTTGACCCGCTATATCGCATTTTCGTGACTTTGACCAAAAAGATATTTTAGGTAAAACGTCATTCCGTACAACTTTCGTGTTTCGCCGGAAGGCTGAAACGGACTCAAAAGTGCTCAAAACGTCCGTTTTTTATTCTGGTCAGACCCAAAATAACTCTAATAGCTGAAACATCAATATTTATTTTTCAAAACTTCATTTGGCCATAACTTCTTCGTTATTAGGAGTTACGAGACGTTCAAATTATCAAAACGTACATAAAAATAAGTTCTTTCATAATACTAAATCAAAAATAAGTTTTTACGAAATCTCGGACTTCGTTTTCTGTGTCAAACCTGCTATCCGAATTTGATACTTACAAAACCCATCCAAAACAATATTTTAACTTCCAAAAATCATCAAACTATTATTCACTAGCCTAATCAACATCCCTAATATCATCTCTAATCAACGCAAGTGTCGGATTCCATCACATATAATTTACAAAATCAAATCAAATAACGAAGATAACATAACAAAAGCAATTAAATACTTACAACAATACTACTAGTGTTGGTTTCGGCTTCCTCTTGGTCTCGAACACACGAACTCGAACATGAACCCAAACCCAAACGATTTTCCAACCAAACCAATGCTTCCATAACACTAATCTAACTAGTTTAGACATCCCTTTAACTCGAAAACCCATGAATCAACCCCGAAAAATAACTTCTTTAAAACCCATTGCATGTTATATATTTTTGGTGGAAAACGTAGGAAATGATGAGGGGATTCGGAAAATATAAGTTGTTCGGGTTGCATGTAATTTTTCCGGCGACCACGGCGGTTTTCGACGGCGGCCGACGGCGGTGGTGGCGGTTTTTGGTGACCGGAAAAGTTTTCCGGTGGTGGTGGTGGAGCTAGAGAGAAAGTGTGTGTGTTTTGTGTTATAAAATGAAGTAAATGGAAGTAAATTCCATTTATATAGTTCATTATTTTGAGCTTTTGGCAAAAAATATCATCACCCTCCTTTTATCTTTATATTTTCTTGACAACACCATAACTTTTCTTAAGTAAAAAACGACAACCGAGGCCTCGGATTACGCCCTTACCGAAATTATTTTTCTATTCCGTCAAGCTAATTTAGTTTTAAATACATTTAAAAAGACGAGAACACTTAAAAACGCGAGTCCGGCTCAATAACACGGAACAAAATACTACTTCAATAAAAATAATAAATTTACGATCTTAAAAATAATAACGAGTCGCGTCGTACATTTTTACGATGCTCAAAACGATTTACGAACGCGCGGTCAAACGTCGACTCGCGAAACGTCAAAAATAAAAATTATCAAATTTCTCAAAATTTATATTCAAAATACAAATACGAAAAAATTTATTCTCGACAATAAAAATATTCAATATTGACGTTCGTTGAATTCTCGAATCGATAAGATAAATTTAAATGTGCGTATTCACGATTACTTTAAAAAGAGTCAATATTTATTGAATATCGACTAAAGTATAAAAGTAAAGTCTCAAAATTAATAAAAAATAAATATGAGATTAGAATTAGTAGTGACCTTAAATACGGGGAATTTTTAAAGATTAAAATAACGACGTTTACACTTAAACGGATAAACTGCCTAAATCGGTTTAAGATTAACAAGAACGAGAAATTGCGAATCGCGTAAACCATAAAACACAAAAGTTCACTTTACTAGAAAAATGAGAACGAAATATGAATTAAATATGGACATTAAAAAGGACGGATTGTCCACATCTACCACGTTAAAAAAATCCGTCCTCTGGATTATTTTGCTTTAAAACTAGGCTTAGGCACTTTCTTATTATGAAAACGTAGGGTTCATTCGGTTATGGTGTTAAAATGTTAGAATGCCTTTAAAATGATGCAATATGATTATATGGATTTATCAAGGTTTTGGTGATTCAAAAACAAAACCACTAATAAGGAGAATTTTAAACTATTCTTTCTTGATAAAAATGGTGTTCATATTAGAGGTAAAATCGGTTCAAGAATCATTTTTGGTCGTTTTGAAGATTTTTGGGATGAATGCATGTATAAAAACTTGTTGAAACTCGGGTTTACGGTTGTGATCGTAGAAGGTCTATTTTCAAATCTTTAGGAATCATTTGTTGAAACGAAGTTTAAATCGGTCATATCATTAAGGCGTGATTACAATATGCAATATAAATACATGTAATTTGAAAGATGGGAAATGGTTTCATTAAACCAAAAAAAAAACAAATATTAGTTAAGTTTTTTTAAAAAAAGAAATGCGGTCCGTTAAATTCCCGACTCTTTAACTTGAGAAGGTCATTTTGGTAATTTAAACACTTGTGAAATATTTATAAAATTTTCATAAAGATTCATAAAAAATTTATACAATCCCATAGAGGTGCTTAATGCATTTTGTGCTCGGGGTTTTAACAAAGTAACAAGATAGCAACGAAGATAGAACAAGTGATAGTAATCACCTAATGTGTAAGCAATGGTATGAGGGAACGAATTGAATGTCGTGAGGGTCCTTAAAGGAAAGGATAGAATATAAGTGTTGGCGATAAGACAATAGGAAACAAGGAACTTATCAAGTCGTCACTTTGTAAGACGGTCACGGTCAGCACATTAAGTTCGCGGCGGTCGATACACAACCGAAAAAGAAAATCCATACAACAATTCTCGAATAAAAGGAAGTAAGAGACAAAGTTAGTAATTGAAGAGCGAAGTCAACGTGTGGTCCACACGAACGAATTTCGAGTCAAAAGAAAGGCGAACATCATAACGGATATATGTAAACCCATTCTTTCATAATTCATTATTCACATCCGGAGGCATCTACCAACGTTACTCAAAGGAGGTGGGTCGAGAAGAAAGCATAGAGACGTCAGAACCTCTAAGTTCGGTATCAATGGCCGATAATTAGACAAGCGGTCTAAAGAATTTCCATCATGGAGAGAAATGAAAGGAAAATTAGAATGACGGTTGTTAAGTCAGAACGTACCCGCATATGGAGAATTCGTTTGAGAAAAGATAAGGGTACATATGCGGATGCCCCCAATTTGTACTACTTGCATACTACACAAAAATCTTGTTTTTCAGAACTACGGGTAAAAAGTTGATCTTTATCAAGATCTTAAGGTGACTACTATTCAGCCTTGCATGGCTTCTTCTAAATTATACATAGGTGCACGGCTATGTATAATTTAGGAATAGCAATGCAATGCTCAGTTTCGTCAAACTAGTGTTATGTTTCTTATGTCTAAATGTATAAACCATACTATTTTTAAGATAGAACTCTGAATAATTTTTGAAACTGTTAATAATGTGGAAGTAAAGTAATTTGAATTTTTTTTTGTTGCGATAACAAATATTTTGTAAGACCCAAGTAAAATGACTCGTAAAACAATAGCAAATTAAATTTATAAGGTGACATTACAATGAATTATAAAATAGTAAGTGGTTTGCATGAGAGTAGTAAAGAGTAGTTTATGAAGCAATCGGTGAAATGGTTACAAGATGATAGGGTTTCAAAGGGTTTAGCCAGAATCGTCATGAGGTACATGATATCGATGGCGATGGAGGATATGAAGACAAGAGATTATAACAGCGACCAAAAGCGATGGTGCGCAATTAGAAAAAGGGAAGATAAAATAAAATGACACATAAGTCACATATATATAAAAGAATAATGGAATCCAAATGTGTGTACCTCCTAAGTTATTTGACAACCATATGCTTTTGAGAAAGAATACTATTCGTTTGCAAATGATCACAACTTATATACACACATGTCTTATGGATTCCAAAACAACGAAAACTAAGTTATACTAATGGGAAAATAAAAATAGCATTAAAAATGCTTCAAGAATACTACTAGTGTTGGTTTCGGCTTCCTCTTGGTCTCAAACATACGAACTCGAACATGAACCCAAACCCAAACGATTTTCCAACCAAACCAATGCATCCATAACACTAATCTAACTAGTTTAGACATCCCTTTAACTCGAAAACCCATGAATCAACCCCGAAAAATAACTTCTTTAAAACCCATTGCATGTTATATATTTTTGGTGGAAAACGTAGGAAATGACGAGGGGATTCGGAAAATATAAGTTGTTCGGGTTGCATGTAATTTTTCCGGCGACCACGGCGGTTTCCGGCGGCGGCGACCGGCGGTGGTGGCGGTTTTCGGTGACCGGAAAAGTTTTCCGGTGGTGGTGGTGGAGCTAGAGAGAAAGTGTGTGTGTTTTGTGTTATAAAATGAAGGAAATGGAAGTAAATTCCATTTATATAGTTCCTTATTTTGAGCTTTTGGCAAAAATAGTCCTCCCCTCCTTTTATCTTTATATTTTTGACACACCATACTTTTACTTAAGTTAAAAACGACAACCATGGCTCGGGATTACACTTCCGAAATTATTTTTATTTTCCGTCAAGCTTAATTTAGTTTAAAACATTTAATAAGACGTGTACACTTTAAAACGCGAGTCCGGCTCAAGACAAGGAACAAAATGACGACATTCATAAAAATAATAAATTTACGATCTTAAAAATAATAACGAGTCGCGTCGTACATTTTTACGATGCTCGAAACGGTTCACGAACGCGCGGTCAAACGTCGACTCGCGAAACGTCAAAAATAAAAATTATCAAAATTTCTCAAAATTATTCGAAAATAAATATATGAAATATTATTCTCGATAAATAAAAAAAATTAAAATATTGACGTTCGTTGATTTCTCGATCGATAACGGATAAATTATAAAATGTGCGATTCACGATTACTTTAAAATGGACAATATTTTATTGAATATTCGACTCAAGTAATAAACAGTAAAGTCCAAAATTATAAAATAAAATATGATAAATAGAATTAGTAAGTGACCTTGAATACGGGCAATTTTAAGATTAAAATAACGACGTTTACACATAAAACGGATAAACTGCTACAACTAGTTATTTAAGATTAACAAGAACGAGAAATTGCGAATCGCGTAAACCATAAAACATAAAAGTTCACTTTACTAGAAAAATAAGAACGAAATATGAATTAAATATGTACATTAAAAGACGGATTGTCACACATTCCTAGAGGCAATCAAAGAAACTGTAATAATATGACGTCTCAAAGATTAGAAAGTAACTTTGAGATGTTTAACAAAGCTTGTTTTGTATGTGGAAGTTTTGATCACTTGCAGGTAGATTGTAAAAAGGTGAATCAAAAACAGTTTCAAAATATAAAACCTGTTTGGAACAATGCTAAAAGGGTGAATCATCATAATTTTGTCAAAAAGACTCACCCCTGCCCTAAAAAGAACATGGTTCCAAGAGCAGTACTAATGAAGTCTGGCTTAGTATCAGTTAATACTGCTAAACAAGTTAATACTGCTCACATAAAAACAATAGTGAATGCTACTAGATCAATGTCACATCTTTCTAAAATAGCACATTCAATTGTTAAGAGGCCTATTTACAAGAATACAGCATTTAAAAACAGTAATTTTAATCAGAGGGTTAATACTGTTAGGAATTAAAATGTTAATACTGTTAGGCCAAAAGCAGTAGTTAATGCTGCTAGGCCAAAAGCAGTAGTTAATGTTGTTAAGGGAAATAATGTTAATGCTGTTAAGGCCTTAGCTTGTTGGGTTTGGAAATCAAAGACTAAAGTTTTAAACCATGTTTCTAAACACAACAATCATCAATCACCCTGAAAAAGTTTGATTATGTTGATGCACAAGGCAGATCCAATTTAGTGATGGCTTGGGTCCCCAAAAGAAGCTAATTTTCTTATCTAATGTGCATGGCAATCCACAAAAGGATTTACAGTAGAAAGGAGTAATTGACAGTGGATGTTCAAAGCACATGACAGGGAACATGTCCTATCTTACAGACTATGAAGAGATTAATGGAGGATATGTTGCCTTTGGAGGAAACCTCAAAAGGTACAATTAAAATTGGTAATTTAGATTTTGAGAATGTGTATTTTGTAAAAGAGTTAAAGTTTAAACCTCATATAGTTCTCACCAATTGTGACAAAAGAATAATGTTCTCTTTACTGACACTAAATGTATTGTTTTATCTCCAAACTTTAAGTTAACTGATGAAAGTCATGTTTTACTTAAAGTTCCTAGATAGAACAATATGTATAGTGTTGATTTAAAGAATATTGGCAAAAGTCACATCTGATGAATCTGAACTTTTGCATAGGAGGCTTAGACACATAAATTTCAAAACTATGAATAAACTGGTTAAGGGAAATCTTGTAAGAGGTTTACCTTCAAAACTTTTTGAAAATAATCAAACTTGTGTTGCTTGTCAAAAGGGAAAGCAACATAGAGCTTCTTGTAAGTCCAAAATAGTAAGTTCAATCAGCCAACCTTTACATATGTTGCACATGGATTTGTTTGGTCTAACATTTGTAAAAAGCTTAATGAAAAATATGTATTACCTAGTTGTCACAGATGATAGTAAGTAGGTTTTAGTTGGTTTTCTTCTAGCTACTAGGGATGAGACTAGTGGCATTCTTAAGTCCTTTATAACTGGAGTAGAAAATCTAATAGATCAAAGGGTTAAGGTAATTAGCTGTGACAATGGAACTGAGTTCAAGAATAAAGAGATGAATTAGTTTTGTAAGAGAAAATGTATTAAGAGATAATATAGTGTAGCTAGAACTCCTCAACAAAATAGAGTAGCTGAGAGGAAAAATAGAACACTAATTGAGGCTGTTAGGACAATGCTAGCTGATTCTAAACTACCTACTACTTTTTGGGCTAAAGCAGTTAATACTGCTTGCTATGTGCAAAATAGGGTATTAGTAATTAAGCCTCATAAAAAGACCCCTTATGAACTTTTTCTTGGTAGAAAACCAACTTTAAGCTTTATGAGACTATTTGAGTGTCCTGTTACAATTCTCAATACCATAGATCACTTAGGCAAGTTTGATGGTAAGGCTAATGAAGGATTCTTTGTTGGGTACTCAATCAATAGTAAAGCATTTAGAGTATTCAACAGTAGAACTAGGATAGTTGAAGAGAACCTACATGTTTAGTTTAGTGAGAATACACCTAATATTGCATGAAGTGGACTAAATTGGCTTTTTGATATTGATGCACTAACAAAGTCAATGAACTATAAGCCAGTTGTTGCAGGAAATCAGTCTAATGGTAATGCAGGTACAAAAGTATGTGATGATGCAGGTAAAGCTAGAATGGAGACAGTACCTGGCAAAGATTACATTCTGCTACCATTACGGCCTGCTGATCCACTGTTCTCTCAAAGTTCAAAGAGTTCTCCTGATGCTGAATTCAAACCTTCAAGTGATGGTGAAAAGAAGGTTGATGATAATCAAGAGAAGGATAATAATGTTAGCAGCACTAACAATGTTAATACTGCTAGTGATGGAAACAACACTAACAATGTTAATGCTGTTAGTTCAACTATTAATGCTGCTGGCATAGAAATTAATATTGTTGGTGCAAAATCAAGCATTGAACTTTCAGATGATCCAAATATGCCTGAATTAGAAGATATTATTTATTCAGATGATGATGAAGGTGTTGGTGCAGAGGCTGACATGAACAATTTAGATGCATTTATGCCTGTCAGTCTAATTCCAACTACAAGAATACACAAAGATCATCTAGTTGAACAAATTAT
>BQNB010018760.1:0-67821 GCA_026074375.1 Tanacetum coccineum | reverse complement strand
GTCGCATGATTTGACAAAACTAGTCACTCCACACTCTTGGACTCAAGTTAGGAAATCGTCTTTTGCTAAGCCTTATGATGTGAGGCCTTTCTAGGAATAGCCCAAAGAATGTGTCATTTCAGTTACCAAGGGAATTTGTAAGATCAAATGACATGGTTTATAACTAATACCTAGAGGAAGCTAAGAAAAAGGCACAATTTCAAAAAGACAAAGCCTTGAATACCAAACCTAGTGTGCAACAATCTGCTAGATTACCAAACACTGCTAATGGTAACAAACCAAAACCTAGGAACTTTAATCAACAACCTAGGAATTGGCCACCATCCATGAGTAGTCGTGTATCGAATAGAACTGTTAACATAGCAGAACCACCTAGGAATCAAAAGCCTTTCTTGAAGTCAAAAGACTTGGCATGTCCTACAAGCAAAAAGTGCATTTACAGTGCAAATCACGATGAGTGCATCTTAAAATACCTCTCAAAGGTACATTCTCGTGCCTCTTTATAGAAAAATGATGCATAATCCCATAAGACAACAAAGAGATATATGCTCGTAGAAAAGAAATGTGATTCTAAGAAACATGACAGACAGATCCCCATAGGACAAAAGTTTTCTCCAAATAAGTATTCCAATGTGTATCTGAAAACATGTCACACCCCGCCAAGGCGGAAACGCGAGGCGCGACGAGAGAGGGAATCATCACAACACATTGGCGTCTATATAGAGAAACTAAAACATGCATAAAATACAAGGTATAGACATGCAGTGTCATGAAAATACCCAAACACATCAACAAAATCCAAAAGGCGTCTGACATTGAAATAAAGACAGTTCATGTCAACGTCATGACATGCAAACATTCATACATCTAAAACAAATAACGAAATCTAGATAACTAAACTTCGCCAGCTGCCTACGATCCATCTAGCCACTTTTCCTAACTTTAACCTCATCCTACTGAATACCTGAAAATGATGCTTATACGTCAACCAACGGTTGGTGAGAAACATAGGTTTTCAGACACACATATCCAATCAATTTCCAAAACAATTTATCCAATTACTGTGATTATAAAACAATACATTTGCATGGCAATTATGCTAACTAACATACAAGTTAACATGCAATTCAATCCAATCCATCACTCAGACACCAAGCAGACGACCTCAATCGCTCTTGGATCATACCAAAGTCCCTGTGGTTTCCCCCTAGCCCAGGCCATAGATACCCGCAAGTAACCCTCCTGACTAGGCCACAGTACCTTCTACTAAAAAGGCCATGGATACCCGCAAGTCACCCTCCTGACTTAGTCCACATATCAATATCACATCACATCACATGTAGCACATAATGCATATCAGTCACATAACAATCCATGCATTTACACTAACACATAACCATAGCAATTTAAAACTCATTTCAACACTTGCATCATTCCATCCTAAATTTAAAACGCAATAAAAAGTGGGACTATGTAACCCACCTGAATGCTCAAAACGCAGCTTCCAATTCCTATCACGCAACTATACAAATAAGTAAACACGGTTACACGCGACCAAGCTAAAAGCTCTAGTCCATGTAACAAACATATGATGGATGTATAAGGGTATGATTAACCATCATGGGTCACCCCGACACCATGCCCAACATTAACCACCTCATTGACACATCACACTAGTTAACTACAATTTATTCAGAAATGCAGAATTTTAGTGTATCTTTACTAACTTAAAAACCTTACTTGCTGACCTTCATAAAATATACCAAAAATCACCTAAGCTCATTTATGAGTTTACTAACTACCTTGTGGTTCCCAAATTCTCAGTACATGTGCAACTACCACAAATAAAATCCAACTTCAAAACTGTCCCAATTCAGATCTGATTGCACACTAAAATGTATGGCCCTAATTACCATACTTAGACACACAATCAGAAGCTATCATTCTAGGGTTTCTTTATATACATATTGAACCTAATCACTGTATATTGGCTATCTCTAGATCCACTTTTAAGTTAAGGTTTTACCCTCATAAACATGACCAAATTCTGACCCGTATTTACTGTATTGACAACTTTTCTTGTAACCAATATTTAACCAACTTTCATAACTCAAAATCATTCGAGGCCGGACGTTTTGAAAAACAGACTCTTTGAACTAAAATTTAGTCTCTTGAATCATAGCAAAACACGTTTCTAACATCTAGATATCATCAGTTGAACACAGACCTAAAATCTGCTCAAGTCTAAATCATGTTCTAACGCAAACCCTAACATGCAACATGCATGATCATAACCTTAAACTAACCCTAATCATCATACCATCATTAAAGTTCATATATAATCTGTATTTTATGTAAACCCTAGATCCATCATAAATCATGTTACATGAATATCATAAACTAGCTAAGATGAACATACTTACCTTGAATGCTAGCACCTAAACAACAATTCTTGAATGTTCTTGGATCAAACACAAAATTTGGCACACCTAGGGTTTTGGGGTCTTGAAATCGCACGGCACAAAGGAATGGGGAAAAGAATTATGAGCTAGGTTTATTGGTATATATACCCTAAGTATCCTTATCCCTTAAGTCTTAGAGTTTGACAAAGTTTAGGCCTCCTAATCCCTATCCTAAACCCTTAGCCGATCGTCCCCCCCCCCCATATACTATTTTATTATTATTTTTTATTTAATTATTAATTAACTAATTACCTTTATTACCTTATGTTTTCATGAAAACCTAAACTAATTTGGGTAAACCTTTTTACATAAACGCAACTTACTAAACCTTCCAAAAATATAACTTTTCAATTTACATTTCACTTTCTAATTTTAGAAAGTCCATTATAAATATCCAAATTTCACTCACTTTACTTATTTCCAGCATGATACATTTCCCATAAACGCTTAACACAAAATTATCCAACTATTGACTTAGCATTGCATGCAATACATCATTCCTTTCTATTATCACTATACGTGAACAAATGGAATACTCATCACCAAACACAAATGCACTCAAAATGAGATGATCATACACCTCAAAATGATATCATGCAACTATTCAAACCACTTAGCACACAAGAAATCACACAAAATGAACTCTTAGCTATTTCTAAAGGTATCACTAACCTGATTAAATCATGGATGTCACAGTATCCCCTCCTTGAGGAAATCTCGTCTCGAGATTTAACTAGCAGGCTCAACAACTTGGTCCACGAACAACTGTAGATACTTAATCCCCATCTGGTCTTCGTGTTCCCAAGTAAACTCAGGACCACGTTTCGAATTCCATCTAACTTTCACAAGCGCTATTTTCCTACGTTTTAACTTCTTAATGTCTCGATCCATAATCTCTACAGGTTCCTCGACAAAACGAAGTGTCTTGTCGACCTTGATCTCATCCAATGGCACATGAAAATTAGCATCCTCCGAACACATTTTTAGATTTGACACATGGAAGGTGTCATGCACGCTATTTAACTCCTCATGTAACCTCAACCTATAAGCTACAAGGCCAATCCTCGCAACGATCTCAAACGGTCCTACATATCTCGGTGCTAACTTACCCTTTTTTCCAAAATGAAC
This sequence comes from Tanacetum coccineum, assembly GCA_026074375.1. NCBI lineage: Eukaryota > Viridiplantae > Streptophyta > Magnoliopsida > Asterales > Asteraceae > Tanacetum > Tanacetum coccineum. The sequence continues at coordinate 64,231 of BQNB010018760.1, read as the reverse complement.
TTCGCCCTTCTAAGGCGTCACCTTTAACAATACACGATCTCCCATCTCAAACTCTAACAGCTTACGCCTATAATCAACATAGCTCTTTTGACGATCTCTCGCTGCTTTTGGATTTTCCTTTACCAATACTACATTATTAGTCGTTTCTTGTACTAACTCAAGTCCAGTCAAACTACTCTCTCCAATCTGTGCCCATAGAACATGCGACCTACATTTCCTTCCATACAAAGCTTTAAAAGGCGCATACCAAATGCTCAAATGATAACTACCACCAAAATTAATAACACATGCCCTCATTATATCTTCCAAAGTCTGAATCATACGTTCACTTTGTCCATCCACTTGAGGATGCTAAGCAGTACTCAAATCCAATCGCGTCTCTAACACTTTCTGCATCGTCTACCAAAACCACGAGGTAAATCATCCATCTCAATCTGAGTTGATCGTCACCAGAATTTCATTCTTTGCTATTATATCATCAATATAAATCCTTGCCAACTTCACATCTTGAAATCTACTTGTATAGCTAGAAAATGAGCTAACGTGGTCAGTCTATCGACCATCACCCAAATCATATCATACTCACTACTTTGACCTTGGAAATTTAGTGATAAAATCCATGGTGATTCTATCTCATTTTCACACAAGTATCTCATGCTGTTGCAGCAAGCCAAAAGTCTTTGACATTGCAGCCTTCACCTCTTAAACAAATCCGACAATTGCTAACATAGGTAGCTATATCCTTTTCTATACGTGGCTACCAATACATGTCTCCAAAGTTATAGTACGTCTTACTCGCTCTCGGATGTACCAAGTATCTTGATGTATGGGCCTCATCCCTTATACTTCCTACCCTTAGAACCCAAATTCGATCCATAAAGTATAAACTCTCATCTCCTTTTCTTTCTATTTGTTGATCTAAACCATGTAGCCTTTCTACGAGTACGTTCTCTTGCTTGAACGCCTCACTTTGGGCTATCAGTTTCATTCCTCTTACTCGTCTTGATTTCACTCTCTCATTTCTACTCAACGCATCACCCACTACATTCGCTTCATCAGAGTATCACACAAATCATTCTTCAAAGTCTTAACGTCTGAAAAGCCTCAACTCTAAATCATGTTCTAACGCAAACCCTAACATGCAACATGCATGATCATAACCCTAAACTAACCCAAATCATCATAGCATCATTAAAGTTCATATATAATCTGTATTTTATGTAAACCCTAGATCTATCGTAATTCATGTTACATGAATATCATAAACTAGCTAAGATGAACATACTTACCTTGAATGCTAGCACCTAAACAACAATTCTTGAATGTTCTTGGATCAAACACAAAATTCAGCACACCTAGGGTTTTGGGGTCATGAAATCGCATGGCACAAAGGAATGGGGAAAAGAATTATGAGCTAGGTTTATTGGTATATATACCCTAAGTATCCTTATCCCTTAAGTCTTAGAGTTTGACAAAGTTTAGGCCTCCTAATCCCTATCCTAAACCCTTAGCCAATCGTCCCCCCTAGCTTATATATTATTTTATTATTTATTATTTTATTTAATTATTAACTAAATAATTACCTTTATTACCTTATGTTTTCATGAAAACCTAAACTAATTTGGGTAAACCTTTTTACATAAACGCAACTTACTAAACTTTCCAAAAATATGACTTTTCATTTCACATTTCACTTTCTATTTTTAGAAAGTCCACTATAAATATCCAAATTTCACTCACTTTACTTATTTCCAACATGATACATTTCTCATAAACGCTTAACATAAAATCATCCAACTATTGACGTAGCATTGCATGCAATACGTCATTCCTTTCCATTATCACTATACGTGAACAAATGGAATATTCATCACCAAACACAAACGCACTCAAAATGAGATGATCATATACCTCAAAATGATATCATGCACCTATTCAAACCACTTAGCACACACATATAACACATAACACGCAAGAAATCATACAAAATAACTCTTAGCCATTTCTAAAGGTATCATTAACCTGATTAAATCACGGATGTCACAAAACAACAGCTCATATATCTGGTCTTACATGGAAACCAACAGGTAGAATCTTTACTCAAGTTGGTCTTAGGTGGATTCCCATTAGAAAGTCCGTTGAAACCTGCTACAACACGAATGATAGTGCTTCACCATTAGGAAAGAAAACACATAATCCTAACACTACTATTTGTGCAAACTCTTCTTCTTTGAGTGCATGTACTTCAATAGCTTATGAACCCACCTCTTCAAAGGGTTCATCTAATGTAAATATTCTATCATTATCTTCCTTGTATAAACATTCTATTTTTAATTATGTTAGAAAATATTTTTGAAAGAGAAAATACAAAAATATAAAATTTTGAAAAGAAAAATACAAAATTAAAAAAATATCAAAAACCAAAAACAAAAATAGAAAATTTAAAAAATACCAAAAAGAATCTTCTCGGCATGTCTCTTGGAATCGATAACATTTACGTGCCTAGAAATGTCGATTAACATTGACACAGACGTGTAAATAAAGTTCGAGCAAGAGTTCAAAAGTTTTAAAACATGTCATTTCTAATTTTTCTTTATGGTTTGTTATTAAATGTCAGATAACAACCCGGTCTTTAAATAAAGAAAAGTATGCAATCATGTACATTTATCCTCACAACGAGAAGATAACAATTTCTCGGACTTGAGCTGGCATAAAAAGTCAATTCAAAAGACATTCAAATTCTTTCGAGCTCAAGTAACATTGGTTTTTCAAAACACGTTGAACATAATTTTTTAAGAATTTCTCAAAAGGTTCTTCAAAAAATTTCAAAATTGTGTGTTCGACACTCCCTCCTCATGCATCTTTCAAAAGTCAAATAATTTTTTAAAAGTGAATCAATTTTTGAGGGGGGGGGGGGCTTTTAAAACCAAGTATTAATGCGTTTAGGCACATACTCACGTGTCTATTTTGTGTGTCTAAAACATCTCAAAAATGTTTAAACAAATGAAAATTGTTAAAATGTTAATAATAATTAAATACTTATTTTGTTAAAACATATACAAGTAGTCAAACTCAATTTCACATGGAATTTACAAAGTCATAATCCTATTCTCTCAATTGGTGTCATATGGGTGAAATTGAGGGGGAGTCAAAGAAAATGTTCCATTAATTCAAGCTATATAGGTGTCAACATTTTTCTCCCCATGCAACATTTTCATGTCTTAAATTTTAATCAATTGGTATGAAAATACTAAGAGATTAGTTATTTCCATAAGGGGAGAAAATGTGATTAAAATGTGATCTTTAAGACTTTAAGTGCATAACTCTTTCCTCCATGTGCTAAACAATTTCGAATATCAATAAACATGTGTAGGGGGAGCATTTCAAAAGAATGAAACTCTCAAAGTGTTAAACATTTTGATTTATATCAAACACTTTGATTGATTTTCAAAATAGTTTTATGGTTACGATCTTATACCCAACAACATCTTAATTCATGACGATTCTGAAGTCATAAGGTGGTTAGGTTAGGTATTAGTCCTATGATCCAACCGGAACCGGATGGATCTACCCAAGGACACTCCATAGTTAGAAATAGCAGTCCTTATGAATGATTGGAGATGAATGAGAATAAGAGAATGATGCCGACTAAGACATGAGTTAACATTAGAACAAACACAACAAGGTATTAGTAATGACGTCGTGGTAAGCATTGAAAGGGTTGAAGAATTAAAAAGAAATGTATGGATAAATGGTGAAAAGAAAGAAGCCCTACACACACATTTAGGCAGAAATCGGGTCAATACATAATCTATCGGTTTTCACAAAGATGAATTCTGATATTGAAGAATGACATCATGGACCCAGTGATGCAATGCACAACCCTTCCCAGCCATTCAAGTTTCTCTTAAAAGATACTTGTCTCATTTATCACGGAGATACACGGGACTTCTATTGACTTTCTCACTCTGAGTTAGTTAATATTGAATAGGTGGCAGTCTGCTCCAGCCTCTGATTACTAAAACTAAAACGCACTAATCGAGTCTAGAGCCAAGAGATCAATAAATAAATCTCATTAGGACACATTTCATGACAAACACTTGTTGAACACCAATAAGTTCACAAGCTGTTATCAAGAGTCCTACGCATTATCCTTGTGATTTTTCCAGAACATTCAGAGTGATGCTCTTTAGTATTCACAGTGATGAATGGAAATCCTTCTAGAGTCAACATCAAACAGCTCTGTTGTAGGTGACTTGCGAGATTCTATATGAATCAAACTTGTGATAACTAGATATCGATTTGGTCCAGTAAATTAATTGAGGACTCAATCCAAAAGATAGTAACTATCTGATTCACTCATATCTTGTTGTATGCTTTGAGACGTTCCAGTATTAAGAACAAGCAAGCATGGTGAATCTAATACATTTGTGTCAGAAGATCCTATACTTTGAGCTGAAAACCCTGTCAAGGAGATTTCTTAAATCTACCAAATCACAGGTACAATATTTATACTGTAAAATGGTCCTATAGAACCGGAGGTTATTGCAACCGAATCTCGACGAATGACAAAACCATATTCGTCCATGTCTGTTGTTTATTACTAACTTTAAAATGCAGGTACAAACAACGGTGTTGCAGCCTCATTCCAGCAGAGTCGAATTCACTACCACATGCTCATACTCAAGCTACAAAGACATACTATAAGCATCAAGATTCAAGAATCAAGAAAGCTTAAGAATTAAATACAAAGACTTCCGTAAAATCTAATATCCAAGATCTTCCTAAAAGTTATTAAGATTATCAAGACAACGATTGCCAAGGGAGATTACTAGCAAGCTTTTAAGATGATGCATGGTATGAGCATGTTGGTCAAGGCACAAGATCGCAAGATGAAAAAGACGATAAAGACAAACAAGGAAAAGATTTAAAGATCTAAAAAAAAGACAAATTCAAAAAGAAAAAAAGGCTCAAGATCAAAGATCACACAGCATGAAGGAACAAGCCTACAACAAAGATAAATACCAAGAACAGGACTCAAGAACTCAATGTCAAAGCAATCTCAAGAAATCCAAGACCATGTTATGACTATGAACATGGAAGCTCAGAATCTGTCAAAAACCAAGCTTCGGGGGGAGATTGTTAGCCTCAGAATATCGAGTCAAACAATGAAGCTTGTTTTAAGATTCAAGACCTCACTTCGGTGGAGATTGTTAGCCTTAAAATATTGAGTCAAACAAGAAGCTCGGTCATTCATCAAGGAAGCTTCGGTCTTTACTTAAATACACGTTGTTGTTAGGATTAAAAATATGGTGTCTATATGGAAATTACATTAGTTTTATTATAGTCTAAAACACAAGGACTAAAAGTGTAATTAGCCCAAAGATGGCATGTGTTTAGGCTATAAATACCCCCCCCCTCTAATCTTCCTTAGAGGGGTGAACCTCATAATTGTAATTTCACTAATCATTTAATAATAAATCAATTTCTCTCTCTAAAATGGCTTTTATATATTTCAATCAACCCCGACCTCTCGAGATCGTGAATCGAGAAACATTACAAGTGGTATCAGAGCTGTACAGGCGATTTGTGATGTTTTTCTGCTTATTCAGTTTAGCTTATTCGGCTTATTTTTAGCTTATTTTGATCAGACGTGGATTTTCAGCTAATTCAGCTAATTACAGCCTATTCGATTCAGCTTATTCAGTTTATTCAGTCAGTTTTGTTATTTGTTGAGTTTTCTGATTCTTCTGGTTGATATATGTATTTCGTGAGCTTATTTGTGTTTAGACTATTACAGCAGTATTATTTGTGCTTATCTTATGATTGATTTGATCAAAATTGACTGCTTGCGGTTTTATCGCAAGATTTGTTCAATTTTTAGTCGGTCAAAAATCAGTTAAATGCTGCTAATTTTCGATAAACATCATTTTCGGATCTGGTCAACATATAAATTTGATAACTAACAAATTCAGAACTGGTTAAACTCGACAGTTGACTGGTCAAAGTTTGTTAGATCTGGTCAAATTTTGTTAGATCTGGTCAAACTCAGACGCTTTGGTCAAACTCGGTAATCTAACTGCTGAATCCGAGTTTTAGACTTTGTTCCAGAAAATGGTTCTGAAAATGTTTTTACTAGAATGGAAAAGAAAAGAAAGCAGTGTACAGATCTGTACAAATTGTTTACAACAAACTCAAATGCTTCAATAAATTTCGATATCGAAAATGAGTTAACTCGAACCCTACCGAGTTACCCAATCCACAACACTATCGAAAAAGAAAGCAGGTGAAGAAGAGGAAAAACCTCCATGACACAACAATATCTAACAACTACAACATCAATAATCCAACAACAAATCCACTACTATCCTAATCCCATCATCCACAACACATACTTCATCTCCCAAACACAAAAAGGACTCAAACCCCAACGAAAAACAAGACAAAAGATCTCAGCATACTCCGTTCATGTTTTATATTCAAGACATGATCTTTCAAAAATCATAAACACGGGAGAATAAACCATCGTCGATCTATAAGAAGAGTCAAAACCCTATCTATAATATTCGAAAATAAAGGAAGATATATAACAAGTTTTGTTATCCTTTTTCTTTGATTCAGTTTAACATGAACGAACAACAAACAATACCAAACCTACCCTAGACCGATTCAAACAAACTTGAAAATCATTTTCAAATAAAGCTAAAATTAAGGATATGGTTGTGGTATGAACTCAAAGAAAGTGAGTGGCGTATGTGTATATGGGGATTTTTTTTTTGATGGAGTGATAAGGTAGGTTGTAGGTTTAAAGGTGGATCCGGTGTGATAGAATTGTGAAGAGAAGTGAGATGTGATGACTTTGTTTAGTGACTGTGTATGAATAAGTCTATGGTTTGATAAAGTTATTGTGACCTAACTGATTTATATGCATTTTCTACCAACTTTGTCATGTTCTTCGTATCGAAAATAAGGCGCGTGATTTATTGGACTATAACCGGGTATGATTCACATGGGCTGCTATTGGTTTTGTTCTGAGATGGCTACCGAAATTATGGGCTGATAATGGATTGAGTGGTTCTTTTAACTATTACCAAAAAGTATATTGGGCTGTCAATGGACTATACATGACGAAAAGGGCCAGCGTGATTGGGCTAAAATGTTTATGGGCTGAAAATTATGGATTGGATCATTCATTTTAATAATTAGGCTGAATTATCATGACTAATAAACGCAAAAACGAAAAACATCACTTATTGCTTAAAACGATTCGGATAAAAGATTCATGAATACTGTTAAAAAGGCTATTCTTAGGATTTAATCGCAAGAAATGGCTACGGGGTTGATTCGTTATTACGTATTCGGGATTGAAGTAATATGTTACGGGGAAGTGTACTTATTTCATCTTCTAGCCTTTCTACCTCTGCAACGAAGATGACTTGTTCGGGCATATAAGGATTGTCATGAAGACTTGAATATCTGGTTACTTTTGTGATTCTTTCTCTCTTTTATCCACAAAGTAGCTATCACTTTAAGGAGTTACGTTGTAGTGCTCAGTGACTCACGTAGTTGAGGATATTTCAAGAGATTCATCCGGATAGTACAAGCTTAAGTCACAACTTTGGGGGATGTTACTTCAGTATCGAGTTTGTCATATTGAGTTTTCTCCATCAGTATTTATTACAAAGAGCTGACAGAATGCGAGGTTGGAATTGAATTAGTCAGAGAAGAGACAAATAGAGGTTCTTTATCGGCAGTTGATTCTCATGCTTAACCGAATTTATTCTACTTCACGCATGGTTGTTCTATCAAATATTCGGGCGTACTCATATTATGATTTTTTTGATGGTCATCGAATGCAATCAGGGGGAAGAAAAGGAAGTATTCGATAGATTTCATTAATCAGGGGGAAGAATTGTGTACTTTTCTCGCCTTCATTTCTTTCTTTCTTATCTTCAAATCCGCTTCTATCTTATGGAGATGGATTGTATGCTTTCAACCTCTAGATGGTTAGTGTGTGAAGTATGTGCATTCGTGAGAAGATGTTGCTGATTCTTTGCATGTTCCCCTGAACGGATATTCATCAGAACAGAAGCAGTTCAGTTTGATGTGGTTGGCTTCTTCTTCTGCTTCTTCTACTTCTCTGATTTTCATATTCTACTTCTACTTCTACTTCTACTTCTACTTCTACTTCTTCTTCTATGAAAATACATCACAATTTCAGAATCTGCTTACAATACGGATGTTGGTTTGGGGGGAAGCTGATTCAAAAACTTCGACAAAAATAAGTAGATGAAGAAAGTTGTTTAAAGACATGCAGTATGAACTGGGGGCAAGCTAACTCAATTTATACAAATTACATTTTATCGTCTGCAAGTAATGGAAAGATTCAAGCTGGAGCACTTATATTTGTACTTGTAGGATACATTGTAAGTAATTCCATATGCCATCATATTAGGGGAAGATTGTTAGGATTAAAAATATGGTGTCTATATGGAAATTACATTAGTTTCATTATAGTCTAAAACACAAGGACTAGAAGTGTAATTAGCCCAAAGATGGCATGTGTTTAGGCTATAAATACCCCCTCTAATCTTCCTTAGAGGGGTGAACCTCATAATTGTAATTTCACTAATAATTCAATAATAAATCAATTTCTCTCTCTAAAATGGCTTTTATATATTTCCATCATCCCCGACCTCCCGAGATCGTGAATCGAGAAACCTCACAGTTGTAATAGGCTAGAAACAGGAAACGGGCTTGTGACTTAATCTAATCTTATATGTGTATCGAGCTTAAGCCCAAGTCAATCCCGAGCCCATCCTACCTAGGAAAGACCACGGCTCACTAGGGTATATAAACCCTTTTCCACCAAGGAAAATGGTGTTGGTTCATTTGTATTTTCTCACACAAGTTTACTCAACCATCTTGTTTTTCTCTCTAAAATTCTTTCCTACCTCTCTCTACATTTCTTCCTATCTTCTTATCTTTATTTCTTAATTAATACCATAGTGAAGTGAAAGTGGTTCTGGGTTCCTACAATTAGCCATTATTATGAAGATTTGAATGTTTAGTTCTGTTTATATCGATTGCTTAATTTATCATTGATTGCTTATTTATGTTTATTAGTTTATACTTGTTTACGTACTTTTGTATGCGACCTATCATTCAACTGGATCTAGTGATACGGACCAAGTAATATAGATGCCAAGATGGCTCTCCATATAGTAATTTATACATCTGGACCAATAGGATCATGAATAATTCAACCGGATGAGCAGAATGGATGACGACTTATTTACATATGAAGTTGAAATTTCTGAGGATACTAACATTCCATGTGACTTAAAAAGGAAGACGATTCGGAACAACAAATGTCACATGAATTTGATGATGATATGAAATATGATCCATCTAATGTCAAATTTACTGAATGGTTAGCTTCAAAAAATTTTAACTACAAGACAATGGATCATTATACAATGAAAGCATTATAGATTTATTAGGCTAGAGGTGATGATGAAGTTGAACTCACCGAAGAACAATCCTCTGATTCTGAAGATAAAGATGAAGTTGCTAAATTTTTAGGATCGAGACTAATCTATTTGTCTTCGAGACACCTTTGTGTAAGGCATTTAAGGAGTTTAATTATCTTTTGTAAATCGATCCAGATATACTTACTAAAGATGTTGAGGGATTTAAGACTTACGAAGATTATAAGGATGATTGGATTTACGAATGGAACAAAGATGTACCATGGGTGCATGAAAAACCATGGACGGATGATGGAGCATGGAAAGAACCCGCTCTAGTTGTGAGTTATTGTGAGCCTTTTAATTATAAAAATGGATGTTCGGAATGGCCAACCTGTAGCTTGAGGGATGGTGGATATTGTAATGGAGGAAACTTACCTAGAGCTTACATATTAGGAAACACACTTCGTTATCAAGATTTTCAATGGTACGAAGCTTTGAAAGATGGAAAACTTAAAGAAGAGGCTTTGAAGAATAAAGCCATCATGGAAGGAATAATCAAAGACGAAGATAATGAGTCAAGTAATGAAGGTTGGAGGAGATGGAACGTCTATGATAATACCAACCATGGTCATAAAGAAAGAGAATATGAGATGGAACATGAACACAAAGAAAGATGTAAATTGCTTGATGATCAAGAGTGGCCGGTTTGCACTATAAGAAGATTCGAGAAGATCAAGTATTCATTCGGACAAGATGAAGAGTATGTTGCTGTAAAAGAAAATGAATACAATGATTAGACAAGTACAAGCGAAGATGCATGCCAAACATACCAAGAGATCTTTCGTATGGTGGACGAAGGATGGATGGTAACAAGAGCCAAATGAAGGAAGCTGAAGAAAAAGTCTAACTTAAAGACTTAGCTGTAAACAAAAGTGCTTCCCGGGAGACAACTCAGATTGTTATTTATTTTTATCGAGTTTGTCTTCCCAGAGATCAATAAGGCGTATCCTCTCTATACCATACGGTGTATTGAATGTCTGGACGTTATCAGTCCTTTATTTTTATGCACTTTTAAACATTATTGTCAGTTCTGTCTATACGGCGTATTCATGCACATGATACGGTGTATTCGGCAGACTGACCCATATTTAGATACTTTTTACAGGTCTCTATACGGCGTATTCCATTTATAGATATGACGTATTAGTCCCATGTACAGTTTAGTTTATTTATAATTAACCGTAGGTACCGAGATAGGAGTGCATGGTTTTTCATATATTTTGCACAGGACCTCGCTGCAAAAAAATCAGCAATGTTGGTGAAGTATCTACAATCTGGAATTCTTGCTCATGGAGAATCTACCAAACAAAATATCAGGGGAGTTTTCGTTCTAATTCTTTTAATTTCCATTTTTAATGTTTTATCTAAACAGCGAGGACGTTGTATAATTCAAGTGGGGGATGGGAATTAGAATGCATACTTGTCCTATTTTTCACACTAAAATGCTTAAATTATGCTCAAATTTAAAAAAAATTCAAGCATACTTTTATGAAATTACTAGTTACATAACCCGCACATAATAACCCTTATTAGATATTGTGAGGATTTAAACTTATCCGTTTCCAAATGTTTACCAAAATTCTACAAAAATATGAGTGTGTCGGTGATGTTGTAGACTTTAGAACTTGTCTTGGTATATCTATTCGAGATCACAGTGATGAGTATTATGGATTTAGATGGAGTAACTTGTTTAAATTGGTAAATTTTTAGGATTACACCCAAAAAGCCTATACATGTTTTTTTATTAACTAACTACACTTTCGGGGTGCAAATGTATTAGGATTCAGCCGCCCGTCGCGAAAAGATGGCCGATAAGCAAGTTTTTTTATTGTAACTAGATGCTAGGCAGGGGAGACATGGATAATTATCTATCCTCTCGTTATCTTAGAACTCATCTTGATATTTACTCTCATTATTAAAGCAGTATCTAAGCATAACCCCTGTTAGAAAAAATCTCTGATAGACTAGATATCCTAAATTCTCACCTATACATAGGTTAAATGACTAATAAACAACTTATAAAATTTACCACAAATTATTACTTGAGTTCATCACTGATTACTTAGCATAACTGACCTTATACAATCTCTCAAACCTTCTAAAGGCCTAACAACCACTGTACAATTAAAAAGAAACTGAAGTCACAATTCAAAGCAGTTTTAAAGCTACATTATCACAGTTACTGAGCTTAAAGTGTAAAGTATGTATTTCCCGAGTCTTGTGTCATTTTCCTTCTTTGGTACGGTTGAGAAGAAATTTGCACATTGCAAATGGGAATGTATAAAGTAGTCAAAACTCATGTATTTTTACTACCATCACAATTATTGGTACGTCCGAAGAATGAAGAATTATCAAAGGAATTATCCAGAGTTATTATGATCGTGAAGACGGTGAAATTACACCGAGATTCGTAGTTATGTATTGGTTAAAAAAATGAAAAAATTAGAAAAATCGCAACAAAAGAAGGAGCAAAGTTTGAAGATAATCGTTTCGTAAAAGCTTAAACCGAAGGAATTATATGAAGGATCGATTATTTGTTGATACGTCTTATAAGTCAACGATGTAAAGTTTTGTATAAAGTGGTAGATATCGCTACTTTTCTTTGTAAAAGTATGTAAAGTATGGGATGATTGGGAGTTGACCGTTACGGGAACGCCAACTTAGGTTTTTGTTTTTTATCGATGATCAAGACATTTGTGTAAATAGTTGTGTCTTTTTCATTGTAACAGTCGGGAAAAGTGTCTAGCAACTTGTACCTTATTTGTTTTGGACTTAGTCTATTTGCTTCGTAAATTTTTATTTAACAACAATTTATTTCTCTTTCCTAATCATTAACCTTGAGTTTTACTAGAACGAGGATGTGATCGAGTCATGCTGTCTATTCACGTCGAATACTGCCATGTTAAGCGTTGATTCAGCTGCCTTGTTGGTTTATTACTTTTGGTGAAAGTTAGAAGATCCATACCCTATATCATTCTTCATCCTAACCCTTGGTTAAACTCGAATGAGGATGTGATCGAACACACATGTATATTCTGGCGTTACGGCCTTGTATGTGTGATCCAGCTGCCTTGTTGGTGTGGTACTGTTGGGATTTATTGATTTGATGATACAAAAGGATCAAGATCGACATCATGGAATTCTAGAAGATGGAGGATTCTAGAAGACCTGCTTAAAAAGATAAAGATCAAGATTAGGAAAGATTTAGTTTCCTAATACAATCAGGTTTCCTTTGTAAGTCTAGATGGACTCTATATATAAGAGATCCATATACATTGTTTGTGCATGTGTGTTAATCATGTTTTAGGAAACACCAACGATCTCACCACTTGAGATCGTTCCCTTTTGTATGATCTACATGAGATCGTTTGAGCCCTAAGGTCAAGGTGTCTTTGATCCTTGTTACAGTTAGGTAATACATTCTATCATGATCAAATAGAATTGGGGCTTATGTGAATGTAAACCTTGTTAATAACATTGTCTTTGTTTACATTCTGCTGCGCAACAACAACTTTTGTTATTTTTATATATTATAGATCCTAGATGAGTTCTAAACGATCTTCACAATTGGTATCAGAGCCAAGTGGCTGATGATCTAGGATCTATAAGGTTTTACAATCGAAGAAAGAAGATTTTGTATTCAAAGAAACCTAAAAAATTCGATTTTGGTTTCTATTTTCATCACTTTCTGCATAGCTGTGGTAAAAAGGGGATATCTCATTCGTTAACCGTTGGATCTTAACGAAATTTTTATTGAAGGTTCTTTACTCATAAAGGCATATTCTCACTGGAGGGATCTTCAATCTGAGCTTTTAATTGAAATATACAAATTTTTGAAATCTGCTGCAGAAAAGTTAAAGTTGGTATGGTTTTACTTCTCTTTCATCATTGTTTTTAATAGTGTTCTTGTTATTGTTATTGGAAGTTTTTCTTTGAACACTTTGGTATTAAAGAGAAGGTATTGAGGAATGAAGAGGATAAAGAAGTTTGTGAAAATTAGGGTTTTAATTCTTAAATCATTTTTTTATGGAAACCCTAATTTCTAAAAACCTCAAAAGTTAATGATGAATACGGAGTGTAATCACAGTAAAGGTGATATGAACATGGAAGCTAAGAGTTCGAGTTCAGGTTCTTATGGAAAGGTTATTGAAGTGGTTATCATATTAATACTGATTGGAAGTTACTACTGCTTCATACATGATTACTACTACTCTACAACAGTTAATACTGCTGAACTAAGTTAATGCTACTAATGGAAAGTTAATACTGCTAGTGTATGTTTACTACTGCTCAACCATTTTAATGTAGCTCTTCATTGTTACTACTGCTTGGTATCGATTACTACTGTTAGTCATTTTTAGTGTTGCTCTTCATGGATGGTACTACATGATATTCGTCACTACCGTTGGTTAATTATTCATACAGTTCTTATGGTTGATTCTCGTACTTTTGGTCATGAGATGGCTAACATATTAGTTTCAGGGGAAGAATATGATAAAGTGTTTAACCATTTGGATATGTTAAATGCACCATTTGAGGGGAAGGTTTTCACTTGTGCAAAACAAGTTAAACCTTATGTAAGAATATTACTACTACTAAGTCATTATTAATACTGCTAGTTTAAGTTTATATTACTTGAATTAATTATTTGTATTGTGCGTCATGGAGGGTAATTTGAGACATTGAAAGCTTGGATTAGAAGTTTAATATATGGTTTGTAGTTGTAAAGATCAAAGTTGCATATGTTCATAGGCCCCTAATTAATAATGAAAAAAATAGAAAGATGTTACAGAGATGATATGATATGATTTGAAACTTATTAAGTGTGGTGGAATGGCATGGAACAAGAATTGAAGGCTTTATTATGTTGAAGAAGTATCAACAAGTTCATGAAGATCTTAAGTAAAGGGGAAGATTAGGATCGGTTTCATTCATGGAAGATCAGATTTGAAGATGTACAAGATGTTCAAGTGCTCAAGTTGAAGACAAAGCTTATTATTCAATAGAGAAAGATTGCTGAAGATTAGGCTACTATAGATCATCTTGGAATTAGTTTACTATTTGTTTTGTCATCATTAAATAGGGGAAGATTGTTGGGATTTATTGATTTGATGATACAAAAGGATCAATATCGACATCATGGAATTCTAGAAGATGGAGGATTCTAGAAGACCTGCTTAAAAAGATAAAGATCAAGATTAGGAAAGATTTAGTTTCCTAATACAATCAGGTTTCCTTTGTAAGTCTAGATGGACTCTATATATAAAGAGATCCCTAGACATTGTTTGTGCGTGTGTGTTAATCATGTTTTAGGAAAACACCAACGACCTTACCACTTGAGATCGTTCCCCTTTGTACGATCTACATGAGATCGTTTGAGCCCTAAGGTTAAGGTGTCTTTAATCCCTGTTACAGTTAGGTAACACGTTCTATCATGATTAAATAGAATTGGGGCTTATGTGAATGAAAAACCTTGTTAATAACATTGTTTTTGTTTAAATTCCACTGCGCAACAACAACCTTTGTTATTTTTATATATTATAGATCCTAGATGGGTTCTAAACGATCTTCACAATTGGTATCAGAGCAAAATAGTGAAGAAGTGTTTGTTGCAGGGCAAAATAAAAATGTTGTTGAAGAAATAGTTAATGTTGCTCAAGTTAGTACTGCTGAAACAACTATTACAATAACTACTGAAGAAATTACTTTGGCTCAAGCTATGGCTGAACTAAAGAGCACATAACCCAAAGCTAAAGGGATTGTTCTTCAAGAGCCAGGTGAATCTACAACAACAACAACAACAACAATTTCTTCAAAAGGTCTATCACACGACAAAGGGAAAGGAATATTGGTAGAACCTGAGAAGCCTTTGAAGAAGAAAGATCAACTCAAGCTTGCTGAAGACATTGCACTTAAATTACAGGCAGAGATTGATAAAGAGGAAAGAATTACCAAAGCTGAAGAAGAAAAGATTGATGAAGCCAATATTGCTTGGGATGACATTCAAGCAAAAGTTGATGTTGATTACCAGTTGGCTGAAAGACTGCAAGCTGAAGAACAATAGCAGTTCACAATTGAAGAAAAATCCACATTGTTTAAAGAACTCCTAGAGCAAAGAAGAAAACACTTTGTAGCTAAAAGAGCAGAAGAGAAGAGGAACAAACCACCAACCAAAACTCAACAGAAGAAGATCACGATTACTTACCTTAAGAATATGGAAGGCTGGAAGCACAAAGACTTGAAATCTATCAAAGAATTATTTGACAAAGCTTTTACAAGGGTAAATATGTTTGTAGATTTTAGAACTGAGTTGGTGGAGGGTAGTTCAAAGAGAGAAAGATAATAGTTAGAACAAGAGAGTACTAAGAAGCAGATGGTGGATGAGGATAAAGACACGACAGAGCTTCAAAGTTTAATAGAAGTCATTCTAGATGAAGAAGAGGTTGCAATTGATGTTGTACCTTTAGCTACTAAGTCTCCAAGTATTGTTGACTGGAAGATCCACAAAGAAGGAAAGAAAAGCTATTATCAAATAGTGAGAGCTGATGGAAAGTCTCAAATGTACAGGGTCTTTAGTCAAATGCTTAAAAGTTTTACCAAGGAAGATTTGGAGGATTTGTACAGGCTGGTAAAAGCTAAATATGGATCAACAAGACCAGTGGAAGACTTGGATTTTGTATTATGGAATGATTTGAAGACAATGTTTGAACCACATGTAGAAGATGAAATCTGGAAGTTGCAACAAAGGTATAAAGTTTTGAGCTGGAAGCTATTTGACTCATGTGGAGTGCATTGCTTGAGTTTGCAATCTAGAATGATTTACATGCTGGTAGAAAAGAGATATCCCCTTACACCACCTACAATTACAGATATGCTGAACAAGAAGCTTCAGGTTGATTATTTCAGTGAAATGGCATATCAGCTTCTTAAACTTCTCACAAAACAGCTTAAGAATCAATGAAGTGTTTGGAAGCATCCTCCTGGTGATTATGGAGCTTTTAATGGAGAAACTTGATGATTTTGGAGATAAATATCAAGTTTAGGGGAGGATTGTTGGGATTAAAAGCCTTCTTAATGCTGCTAGTATTACTGCTGCTCATATCAGAGTTAATGCTGCTCAGTTGTGTTAGTACTGCTCAAGAACTTCAAAGAAAAAAATGCTAAGTGTTTACTACTGCTAGTACACAGTTAGTACTGCTAGTGTAAAGTTACTACTGCTAGTGCATATTAGTGCTGCTCAGAGACTTAGAAGAAAAACTGCTAAGTAGTTACTACTGCTAGTACAAAAGTTACTACTGTTAGTACAAAGTTAATGCTGCTGAAGGAGTTAATGCTGCTAGTGAAGAAGTTAGTACTGCTGAGTTAGTTAGTACTGCTTATGTGATTTATATGAGTTATTTGTGTAAAAGATATGTATAACTTATTTGTTTAAAAGATTTGATATTCTTAGGAAAGTATTGTAAGCCGTTTAGGACTCCTTGGTGTATAAAAGGAGGTTCTAGGGCATAGAGTTTGATACGAGTCATTCATAGAATTATCATAGCTTCAAGGTCTTTGTAACCCTAATACTTTGAGAGTATTCGTATTATTAATAATATTGGAGCTTTTGTTTGTTGAATTATATGTTCATATAATTACTGTTTCATTGATAGTTCTTCTTAATATTAAAGATTAGATTTCGCATAATCTTTAATACATTCAAACAAAGTTTCTACTATAGTTGTGTTAGATTTATCTAATATAACTAATCCTTATACAAGCTTAAGGAATTCGATCTATTGAAGTGGGATCAATTGTTGCAGGAATTTAAACAAGTGCTCAATTCTATTTAAAGCAACAAGTGGTAATAGATGATCTATAGTAGCCTAACCGGGTAAGCCAATGAATCCATTTGTTGATGCACTAACAAGAACAATAAATTATGAGCCAATTATTACAGGAACATTGTCTAATGGTTTTGCAGGTACAAAAGCAAGTGATAATGCAGGTCAAGCTAGAAAGGAGACAGAACCTATCAAAGATTACATTTTGCTACCATTATGGATTGCAAATCCACCATTTTCCCAAGATCCAAAGAGTTCTCATGATGATGGATCTAAACCTTCAAGTGATGATGGAAAGAAGGTTGATGAAGATCCAAGAAAAGATAGTGAAAGTAATGATCAAGAGAAGGAAGATAATGTTAACAGCACTAACAATGTTAATGCTGCTAGCACAAATGAAGTTAATGCTGTTGGTGGAAAAACCAGCATTGAGCTTCCAGTTGATTCAAATATGACTGTTTTGGAAGATTATAGCATATTTGACTTCTCAAGAGATGATGATGATGTTGGTGCAGAGGCTGACATTAACAATTTGGATACAACAATCCAAGTCAGTCATATTCTAACTACAAGAATTCATAATGATCATCATCTTGATCAAGTGATTGGAGATTTGTAATCAGCTATACAAACAAGAAAGATGACAAAGAATATGAAAGAACATGGGTTTGTTGGTACTATTCAACAAAGAAAAAACCATAAAGACCTTCAAAACTGCTTGTTTGCTGGTTTTTTATCACAGGAAGAACCCAAAAGGTAATTCATGCATTGAAGGATCCAAGCTAGATAGAGGCTATGCAGGAAGAGCTTCTACAATTCAAGTTACAATAAGTTTGGACTTTAGTGGATTTACCAAATGGAAAAAAGGCTATAGGCTCTAAATAGTTTTCATAGAATATCAAAAACGAGTCATTCATAGAATTATCATAGCTTCAAGGTTTTGTAACCCTAATACTATTAAGAGTATTCTTATTAATAATATTGGAGCTTATTGTTTATTAAATTATATGTTCTTAGTTTTACTATTTCATTAAGAATTCTTCTTAATATTAAAGATTAGATTCTGCATAATCTTTAATACACTCAAACACGGTTTCTACTATAGTTGTGGTAGATTTATCTAATATAACTAATCCTTATACAAGCTTAAGGAATTCGATATATTGAAGTGGGATCAACAAGTGGTATCAGAGCTTGTTGCTTTGAGAAACTTTGCTAGAAGATATGGACCAAGATTCTGCACACATGGTGGTTGCATCCAAAGTTCCCATGCTCAAACCAGGTGAGTTTGAGTTATGGAGGGTGAGGATTGAACAATACATCCAGATGATAGACTATGCACTATGGGAAGTCATAGAGAATGGTGCAACCTTGCCAAAAACAAAAGTTGTGGAAGGTGTTACAATAGTGATGCCTATTACATCTGCTGAAGATAAGGCTCAAAGAAGATTAGAAGTGAAGGCTAGAAGTACTTTAATGATGGGCATTCCCAATGAACATCAATTAAAGTTTAACTCTATAAAGGATGCTAAGTTGTTGCTGGAAGCTGTTGAAAAGAGATTTGGTGGGAATGCAGCTACTAAGAAGACTCAAAGAAATCTCTTAAAGCAGCAATATGAAAACTTCACTGATCCCAGCTCTAAGATGCTTGATCAAACCTTTGATAGGCTTTAAAAGCTTGTGAGTCAGTTAGAGCTTTTAGATGAAAAGCTTTCACAATAAGATGTTAATCAAAAGTTATTAAGAAGCTTGTCACCTGAGTGGAACACACATGCTGTTGTGTGGAGGAATATAGTTTATTTGGATACAATGAGAATGGATGATCTCTACGACAACCTCAAGGTGTATGAACCAGAAGTTAAAGGGATGTCTACCTCAAGTTCAAGCACACAGAACATGACTTTTGTGTCCTCTATAAATAACAACACTAACAGCACTAATGAAGCAGTTAATACTGCTCATGGAGTTTCTACTGCTAGCACTCAAGTTAATGCTGCTAACTTTACAAATATTGATAACTTGAGTGATGTTGTTATTTGTTCATTCTTTGCTAGTCAACCAAATAGTCCTCAACTTGCACATGAGGACTTGCAACAAATCCATCCTGATGACATAGAAGAGATGGATTTAAGATGCAAATGGCCATGTTAACTATGAGGGCTAGAAGGTTTTTTAAGAATACAGGAAGGAAGCTTACTATTAATGGCAATGAGACTATTGGTTTTGATAAGTCCAAAGTGGAGTGCTACAACTGCCACAAAAGGGGACATTTTGCTAGGGAGTGCAGAGCTCCAAGAAATCAAGACAACAAGAACAAGGAAGTCTCAAGAAGGAGTGTGCCTGTGGAAACAACTACTTCCACAGCTTTGGTGTCATGTGATGGTCTTGGTGGATATGACTGGAGTGATCAGGCAGAGGAAGGACCTAATTATGCACTCATGGCTTACTCATCTTCAAGTCCTGACTCAGAGGTATCCAATGATTCAAATTGTTCAAAATCTTGTATGGAAACTGTTAAATTACTTAAATCTCAAAATGATCAACTATTAAGAGATTTAGAGAAATCTAGTTTAATGGTTTTAGGTTATAAAACAGGTTTAGAATCAGTTGAAGAAAATCTTGAATTTTATAAAAAGAATAAGTCTGTTTATGTAGAAAAAATTAATGGCTTAAAATGGGATATTCAAGTAGGAGAAATAACTATTAGAGAGCTTAGGAAAAAGCTTGAAAATTTCAAAAAGAAAAAGATAGCATTCAATTTAATGTAGATAAATTTAAAAATGCATCTAAAAGTTTAGACAAGCTCATAGAGTGTCAGATAATTGACAATTGCAAGAAAGGTTTAGGCTATGAAAATTATAATGCAGTTCCACCTCCCTACACAGGAAATTTCATGCCTCCAACACCTGATTTGTCTTTTACTGGTTTAGATAAGTTTGTTAATAAGCTTGTAGTTGAGAACAAAAAGTCTGATGAAGAAGTGTCTAAAGTAGTTGGGAAGTCTGATGATTCCCTAATTATTGAAGATTGGGTGTCAGATAGTGAGGAAGAAAATGTGTCTCAAACTAAAATTGAGAAAAAAATAGTTAAGCCTATTATTGCTAAGATAGAGTTTGTCAAACCTAAGCAACAAGAGAAAAATGCTAGGAAAATTGTTAAACAAGTTGAGAAACATAGGCAAAATACTCACAATCCAAGAGGCAATTAAAGAAATTAGAACAATATGATGTCTCAAAGACTAGGAAGCAATTTTGAGATGTTTAATAAGGTCTGTTATGTGTGTGGAAGCTTTGATCATTTGCAAGTTGATTGCAATCACCATCAAAAACAGTTTTAAAATCAAAGGATGGTAAAACATGTTTGGAACAATACTCAAAGGGTGAATCATTAAAACTTTGCTAAAAAGACTCACACATGTGCTAAAAAGAACTTAGTTCCAAGAGCAGTACTAATGAAGTCTGGCTTAGTATCAATTAATACTGCTAGACAAAATATTTCTAAAACAGCAGTATCAGTTAATACTGCTAGACAAGTTAATACTGCTCACTCAAAAACAACAGTGAATGTTGCTAGACCAATGTCATATCTTTCTAAAACAACACATTCAACTGTTAAGAGGCCCATTCATAAGAACACAACATTCAAAAACAGTAATATTGATCAAAGGGTTAATACTGTTAGTGGTAAAAAAAATTAATACTGCTAGGCCAAAAGCAGTAGTTAATGTTGTTAAGGGAAATAATGTTAATGCTGTTAAGGCCTCAGCTTGTTGGGTTTGGAAACCAAAGACTAAAGTTTTAGACCATGTTTCTAAACACAACAGTGCATCAATCACCCTAAAGAAGTTTGATTATATTGATGCACAAGGCAGATCCAAGTCAGTGATGGCTTGGGTCCCCAAAAGAAACTGATTTTCTTATCTAATGTGCAGGGCAATCCACAAATAGATTTACAGGATCAAGGAGTGATTGATAGTGGATGCTCAAGGCACATGACAGGGAACATGTCCTATCTTACATACTATGAAGAGATAGATGGAGGATATGTTACTTTTGGAGGGAACCCCAAAGGAGGGAAAATCACAGGAAAATGTACCATTAAAACTGGTAATCTAGATTTTGAAAATGTGTATTTTGTGAGAGAGTTAAAGTTTAATCTCTTTAGTGTCTCATAAATGTGTGATAAAAAGAATAGTGTTCTTTTTAATGACACTGAATGTATTGTTTTATCTCCAAACTTTAAGTTAATTGATGAAAGTCAAATTTTACTTAGAGTTCCTAGAAAGAATAATATGTATAGTGTTGATTTAAAGAACATAGTTCCTAAAGGACGTTTAACTTGCCTTTTTGCAAAAGCCACATCTGATGAATCTAAACTTTGGCATAGAAGGCTAGGTCACTTAAATTTTAAAGCCATGAATAAATTGGTTAAGGGAAATCTTGTAAGAGGTTTACCTTCTAAACTTTTTGAAAATGATAAAACCTGTGTTACTTGTCAAAAGGGAAAACAGCACAAAGCCTCTTGTAAGTCCAAAACAGAGAACTCAATCAGTCTTCCTTTACATTTGTTACATATGGACTTGTTTGGTCCAACATTTGTAAAAAGCCTTATGAATAAAATGTATTGCCTAGTTGTCACAGATGATTATAGTAGGTTTACATGGGTTTTCTTTCTAAATACTAAGGATGAGACTAGTGGCATGGCATGGAACAAGAATTGAAGGCTTCATTGTGTTGAAGAAGTATCAACAAGTTCATGGATATCTTAAGTAAAGGGGAAGATTAGAATCTGTTTCATTCATGGAAGATCATATTTAAAGATTGTTAATAATAAGAAACACTATCTAAACAAGATGATCCGGAGGTCGGGGAGGATTAAACAAATACTTAGCTATATTATTAAGAGAGAGAAAAAGGAAAAATGTGTGTGTTTAAGAAAGAGAAAGAACACACACACTTTGGTGAAATGTTACAAATGAATCCTCACCCCTCCATGGAAGTATGGATAGGGTATTTATAGTCCAAACATAACTAAACTATCCTTAATAGTCTAATATAGTCCCTACGTGTTTGGCTATTTCTGAACTAATGTAATTCCGTATAAGTCCTCATATTTTAAAGCTAACAATCTTTCCCCAATATGTGGACATACGGAATTATTTACAATGTTCCTATCAAGTACAAATACAACATGATAAAATGACATCCAAGGCGCTTCTAATGCTGAAGATGACGTCTTTGTCTTCTAGTCTTGATACTCGTACTCCAGCTTGGATCTTCATTGTCTTTAATTGTACAGGAACCATTGTAGTATGCATGAGTTGGCCCCCCAATTCATGCAGCATGTCTTGAAAAGCTTTCTTCTTAGACTTATTTTTGGCGGAGTTTCTGAATCAGCTTCCTCCCAAACCAACATCCCTATCTTGAGCAGATTCTGAAACTTTGATGTAGCTAGAAAAACTTCTATTTGACATTTACGTGCACATCAGAATTTTGTAGAAGTAGAAAACCACATCAAATACTACTGCTACTTGTCATTAGGTCTTGGTGAATATTCGTTCGAGGGTACATGCAAGGAATTAGCAACAATTCTTCTCATGTATGCAGAATACTTCACAAACCATACTAAGTAAAGTAGTCTACACTACTTCCCCCTGGAAGTTAACATGGTAACATCAAAGTCAACTAAGTCCCAGATGTACACATTTTCCCTATGATGGTTGCGAACTCTCGGAAGCATCATTGTCGTGTACGTCCATATACTCGAGAAGTTCTTGTCATAAGCAACAATCTTGAAAAGTTATGAAAGACATTGAAGAACTTTGAAGGATTTTGTTAGCCTCAATTTTATTGAGTCAATAAAGGAAGCTCGTTCCCGTGTTCAAGACCTCACTTCGGGGGAGATTGTTAGCCTCAATTTATTGAGTCGAACAAGGAAGCTCGGTCACTCTACGATGGAGCTTCGGTCTTTAATTAGTTAATGTTGTAATAGGAAAGTATCGGGAATCGGGCTCGATAGTTAATCTAATATTGTATATGTTTCGGGTTTAATCCCAAGCAAAACCCGAGCCCGGGTCCTAGTTAAATATCCCGCGCGTCACTTTTACGTGTCGGGGTATATAAGGAACTTTTCCACTTGGAAAAGTTAGTTGTTCAAAATATCTAAAATATCTATTCTCTTTTCTCTCTCATTTCTCTCTCCTCTTTCTCTCTCTAAACAACTCATCTCTCTTTCTCATTTCTAGTCCGATTTCGTGATCGATTGTATGAAGTGAAGTGTTAACGGGATCCTACAATTGGCATCAGAGCTACGTGTGGATTCGTGGTTGATTCGTGTGGTTCAACAAGATCAAATTCGTGGTCAAAAAGAAGTCAATAGAAAAAAATCAAACCCGAATTTTTGTGCTTAGATGTGTGAATGTTTATGTTATTAAGCAAGATCTAGGCATAAGGTAGCTAATTGTGCAAGAGAAATCAAGTTAAAAGGTCAAAAAGGGTGATTATAAGGCGATTTTTGGTGAAAAAAATCGTATATTTCGTCATTGCGTTTTGACAAACTGGCAAAATTCATGTTGCGTTTTGATTTTCTTCATGTTGCGTTTTGATTTTCTTCATGTTGCGTTTTGATTTTTTTAATTGCGTTTTGATTTAATTAGTTGCATTTTGATTTTTTATTAAACAGGTTCAAAACGCAATCATTGCGTTTTGGTTAGAAGAAATTTTTAAATATTAAAATAATCAAAACTCTATTTCGAATTTTTTTATGGTTGCGTTTTGAATATTTTTGAATATTATATTGACTGTGTTTTGACCAAATTCATTGCGTTTTGACCAAATTTCATTGCGTTTTGAACAAATTCACTGTGTTTTGATTAAATTCATTGCGTTTTGGTGTCACTGCGTTTTGACTAAATTCATTGCGTTTTGGTGTCACTGCGTTTTGGTGTCACTGCATTTTGGTGTCACTGCGTTTTGGTCTAGAAATCTTGTGTGAAGAAAAGGGTTTCAGTAAAACAGCCATAACTTTTGATCCGTAAGTCCGTTTCAGGCCCGTGACCTCTCAAATCAAAGAGAAAAACATGCCATTCCACCAAAAGTAATAGTTTCAAGTCTCCTGTACATTTTGTTGAACCTGGATGAATAGTAAATGGGGAGAACATGAGCTTCCGTCATAACCTTCACGAAAAGTGCCTGATTCATTAAGGAAACACAGACCTCTCTTCAAACCAAACAACAACCGTCAATCTATCCAACACTGAAACTCAGTATGTTTTACCGCCTTCAACATTCTTCAAAATAGACCCATAACTCACCGTCGTCCCTTGAAGCTTCTTGATCTGTACATTGAGTTAGACTCTATCCTCATACTCGCCCAAAAGCCACCAGAACCTCAGTACACATAGCTCAACATCCAAACGCTCTAAATCATGAAGGATTATGGAATCAAAACAAGCTATCATCCCAATTTCGACTAATGTTGCTTGGTATGTGCTTAATTACACATACCTTTTACCTTTAAAAACGAGCTAAAATAACCAAAAACGGACTTAAAATGCCAAATATATGCTTGTTTTGCTAATTGTGTTGTGCAGGAACGGATAACTAAGAAAAGGACGAAAAACAAAGCCAAAACGACAAAACCGGATTCGGAATAGACTGTGAAAGACAAAGCCAAATCAAAACAGAAAAGTCAACTGGTCAAAGTCAAAGTCAACCCAAGTCAACCCCGAGGCCAAAAGTCAAAGAAATATAAGTTTAGGGACTGAAATTGTAAATCCCTAAAACTTATATATAAAGAAGAAAAGAGAAAAAAAGAAGAGAAGGGCCAAATTGCCAATATGGCAAAGATACACTCCAAGGACTTAAACTGCCAAGTCCAAAGAGTTGTATCACACAAGGACTAGCGGTGCAAAGAGTTATATAACTCTTGGGGACTTGTTTTGCCAAGCCCCCAAAAGTTATATAACCACAAGGACGAATTGTGTAATGAAACATATAACCATTAGGGACCAACTTTGCCATTTCTTAAAACTTTGCCCTGTTACAACTCAAACCAACTTTCCCGCTTTCTTTTTCCCCCCAAACACAATCACGGGTTTTACAAACCCGTTTTACCCTGTAAACCTTCACCCCCACCATGGGTAATCACCCCCCCCCCCCTCCACTACCTTTCCCAGCTACAAATGTGCCAAGATGGCAATCCCACACCTCCCAAGGCCTTGTTCGACGACCAAGATTGATTTTGGATGAAATTGAAGGGCTAGGATGTGTTTGTTTTTCCCCTCTCACACAACTAACACAAGGTCTCAGTATAAAAGAGCAAGAAGACAGAAGATTAGTTAGTTAGTTTTTAGTTCTTAATTTTTAAACTTTGCAATTTTTCGTATTTTTCCTTCAAATTTTTAATCAGCTTTAAGCAATTGTAACCTGTAATCTTTGGCTTGTATGTTAACTTTTTGAGTAATGAAATTCAGTTTTAAAGTTCTAGAATCTTTATTTCAAAAATTAAGCTAAATTTACTTCAATAAGCTCCAATAAGCTCGTTTGAGCTTATTCTTGTTAAAAAGCTCGAATTCAGTGGAAGGCTTGTCAAAAGTCACTCATTCACTCTTTTAAGTCCATTTACATCAAAACAATGACATTTGAGCTCATGAGATTCACTTTGGAAGCTAAAAGAAGTAATAAGCTCCAAAGAGCTTATTGAGCTTTTAAGCTCAATTTTAGAGGCTAAGGTGCCATTAAGTTCAGGTTTTAAGCCACTCACTCAGAAAGAGTGGCTTGGTTCTGAGACAACAAAAATCCAAGGTTTCATTTCCCAATTTTAACTTAGCTTAATTTTTAGCTTAAGATATTAGCTTATTTGCTTTTAATCTTTGCAAAGACATTTGTTTAGACTTGTTATTTATATGTTGTAAGTTTTCATTAGATTTAATGTGTGTAACTTTAGTTTCTCTTTAAAAACTGTCATATTAGTGTATTGAGCTAGTAGAGAAACTAGCTTATTTTTCCTAATAAGCTAGGCAATTTATAGCTTAAATAGTTTAATTAGGTCATTTTTAGTAGAAGTGGATAAAAGGTTTTAAAAGTTTTAGCTACAAAATAGATTTTAAAGTCACTTAGTTTTGACAGCTCACTATAAAGGGGTGTTTGGGTCAACCTTGAAAACGGGTCAAAATGGTTTTGGCATGGGTTGGGGTTCATTTAGTTAGTTTTAGCATAGGTTGTTAAGCTCATTTAAGCTATTTTCAAAAGACTTTTAGTTTCAAAATTGTTTTTCAAGGTTTTTATAAACCATTCTTGTTAATCTGTGATTTTTAAAAAGGTCACAAGTGCTTATATCCATAAGCACTTGAGTTTTTAGTTTGAGGTTCAAAAAGAGTGTATTGTTGTGTGTGTTAAACAAGCTGCAAACACCCATGGTGTTTTGACTTTGTAAGTCAAAAACTCCCAAGCCTCTTTCTGTCACAGCCTTTAAAATCCAAAGGACCCTTTTTCATCATCAAAAATAAACAAGTAAAAATGATTTTTAAAAGTTGAAAATTGGTGCACAAGCCCCTTTCATAGACCACTCAATCTGTTTGAGCTTATTTGTGTGTTTAGAGCTTATTTGACAGCTTAAAATAAGCTGTCAAATAAGCCCTTGAGCTTTGCCTTAAAGTTCCCCTGGTGCAAAAGGGGAACTTTTTAAGGTGTGAAATCACCCAATGCAAATTTTTTGGCGCGCCTGCCAGGGGGAGGCTGTGAACCGTTATATCGATACGTTGATCAATCAATTATTGGCGCCGCTTGCCCGGGAGGAAGCTGTGAAGCCGTTATCGTAACGTTGATCAAGTTGTTTTTGAAACGTTGAATATTTTCTATTTATTATAAAAAATACAAAACTACAAAAATATTTTTCATTCTATTAAGTATAATTCATCATATATAAAACAAATAGAAAAAACCAAAAAGCATCAAACATTGTCCATAAAAAGAAAAATAAAATTCACAAATTGGTAAAAACCAAAATATAATAGTCTCAACTGAGGTATATCATAATAAGTTCCGGTGAACTTTGTTGGTCCCAACTCGAAACAAAAGATGTTAAAAACTTGCCTTTAGGTCCTTACGACGTACGCTCCACCTTGAACAGTTAAACAAAACTATAAAGTGGTATAAGGAGGGTTGTTTTCTAGGAACTACACCCGAAAGAAAATAAAGTCTTCGCCTATTTTCCTACTCATCCGCTCACCTGTGATTTATCTTTTAGAGAGCTACCGTGAAGTAAAGTAGATTATTTGGTATAAGTTGTCCTATACAATCTCATTTACCGTGTAAAATCAATTGTGAATAAATCATTAAAAAACCAAAAAAAAAAATTAGTGTAAATTTTCTTTTTATATTTCTATTTTGTGCATGCGCACTCGTTCTCAAGACCGTAGACGTCGACAATCCACAAAGGTTCGACAAACATCTGTTGAATCATCCTAATCTTGAGAAACCTGATAATTCCTCCCATAGTTTACAGATGGCTGATAATCGTACTATTGCGCAATTTGCACGATGAATGAAGCACCCACCGAGGGGTTTTACAGGATGCGATAGTTATTTCCGGAAATCACCGCAAAAACATTGAGATCAAGCAATGTCTTCTAGAATCTTGTTCCAAAACAAGCAATTTTTTGGAAGATAAAGAAACCCACATGCTCACATCCGTTATTTTCAACAAGAGAACTTCTACATGAAGATTTCCAAACGTACCAAATACGTGTACGGTTAAAGCTTATGCCTTTCTTTCAGTTTTCTCTCGAAGGGGCAGCCCGGATTTTGGCTAAGAAAAAAGAACCCCCTCGGTCGATTGAAACATGGGATGATCTTGTTTCGAAATTTATTAACAAATTCTTCCGCCTCTCTAAAACGACAAAGTCTCAGAATGAAATCACAGATTTCAGCAAAAACATTTGGATGAACGTTTTATAGGAGCTTGGATCGTTTCAATGATCTTTTAAAGGGGATGCCTCATCATGGGTTTTCAAAATTGCATCAACTCGATCAATCTATAATGCCCAAACTCAAATGATCAAGATTCATTGAACTCTGCTGCTGGTTAGGTAATCTTCTTAGACAAAAAGCCTCGAGAATGTTTAAAATCCATCGAGAGCAAGTCCAAGGACTCATCAAGAAACAAAGCTGTTGCGCTAAAATGAGTACAATCTTCCACCCAATCATCCTCATCTGAGTGCTGAACTCAAAGACATGGTTCGGCATTAATTACCGATAGAAAGAACCAAACCTCCAACTGCCGCCCACCTAAAAGCGGTTGAACAAAGTTGTGGTAACTTGTGAGGGGAGGTTCATTCTTTCTCAAAACTCCAGCCCCTAATAAGCAACATGTACATGATAATATCCAAAGTATGTGTCCCAGGCCGTCTGCAGCCATTTTTAAACCAACTAATTCTGTTCATCGACCTCCGATGTCCTCAAATCAAATTCGACCTCCTGGTTTCCTCCTGTTTCAGAATCCTCATGCAAATAATCAAAACAAGTCAATCGAGGAAAATAACATCAATCAAAACGAGAAACAATTTTCACCAAGTTCAGATTTATCGACCTTCGGTTCATCAACCAGTAGTTAATCAACGCAGTAGCTCATCAAGGACCTTGCTCCTCAGACACACGGTGTGTCCAAAAACAGATTTGAAAGATATGTCACAGCCAATGATCAGTTGTTGAGAAACATGCAAAAACCAAGGTCAAAACCGTGCAATCCCAACTGGCAAATTTACTGACATGCTTTCAAAATTTTGTTACTAGCTAATACAACTTCTACTTCCGTTCTGGAACTCTTCCTGGTAACACTATTACCAACCCTAAGGAAGATTAAAAAGTATCACTAACCCGAAGTGTTGCACCATCCAAGACCAAAATCAGTTATCATGATGCTGAGGTGAACAAAGGACACGATGCCGTCCTGCTAATATACGGAAGCACCGAAACGTCCAACCTCCTGTTGTTCAAATTCAGACTCGTAATCCAAATCCTGAGCCCAATGTTGCTCCTGTTTGTTGTTGCCAATTCCTAAAGCATCATTCCAATTCCATCTATAAGAATGAAGAAAACGCAAGGCAAAAGCTAACGACCATAACGAGAAATTCTAATGAAATCTTTAGAGATTTAAGTTTCGAGATTAGCTTTACCGATGCCTTGATGCTCATGCCTAAGTTTGCTACGACTTTAAAAACTCTAATTGGAAACAAAGAAAAATTAAGCGAACTGGCAAGGACTCCTTTGAATGAGAACTGTTTCAGTGGTCACCCTCACAATTCCCAAAGTAACTTGGAGACCCTGACCGATTTCTGATTCCATAGTGAATTACGGGGATTACTACATGCAACGCATTGGCCGATCTGGTGCGAGCATTAATCTCATGGCCTATTCTGTATGAAAGATCTCGCTCTTCCAGAACTACCCCAACTTGCCATGACGCTAGAGGCTTGCAGATCGTTCAAATCACTGAACCATCGGTATTAGCTAAAAGACGTTCCGTCCTAATGGTGGTAAAGATTCCAATTTCAGCTGACTTCGAAGTTGTTGATTTTGAACCAGACCCCCGAGTACCTTTAATTCTCAGTGCGATGTTTCCTGAAAACAAGTCATGCTTGATAGATGTTTTATGAAGGTGAGATTAACCTTCGTGTGGCAAGGAAGCCATCACAATCCAATCAGGACCAAACTTCAAAATAACACAGCTGATTACAACAATATGATGGTGAACAAAATCGACGTCATTGAATATGCTTGTGATGAGTTATTTCTCAAGAGGTCCTAGGATTTTCAAACGTGATTCGCTGAGAGCATCCCTCCATAATTTGAGCCTATTGTTTCTACTGCTTTCTCCAAATCCACTCCTTTCGGGGACAGTTGATTTTCTCTTAATGGAAGAAGCAGATTCGTTTTCTTGCTCTAAGAAGAAAGATCTCAACTTCATCTGAAGTTGATCCAACTTATCCAGATCCTGAGGGTACATCTTGCTTCTAGAATCCCATTGAACAGTGACCACCACCACCCGCCCTCCCAAATCATGAACAATATATGCCTGGAGGTAGGAAAGACTAAACCTCAAGAAGCTAAACTGTTGAATCTCCGTTTGATAGACTCCCGAAGGTTGAACTCAATGACCTGCCACCACATCCATCCTTGCATACGCATTTTAGAAGTGACAACAAGTTGCCTGTCATAAAAATTGCCTAAAGTAACTTAAAAGATGAGGAAAAGGCAAGCTCTTCCTCAATGGATTTCTTAAAGTCCACAAGCGAGCATCGCTTTGAAACTCTCCGATATAAAGGGTGTAGCCAAGAATTTGTACTCACAAAAATCTAGATGGAAGAGGACTAGAACCATCTGTGCAAAGTACAGAGAATGTAAAACCCAAAAATCCATGATGTTATCAAAAAGGAGGTTGAAAAACTCCTTGACGCTGGATTGATTTACCCCCCATCTCTAACAGCACCTTGGGTGAGGCCCGTACACTTGAGTACCAAAGAAAGGAGGTATGAACTGTCAATCACAAATGATGAATGAACTGATTCCTACTCTATTGGTCCCACTGGGGATGGCGAGTATGTATGATATAGAAAACTTAATGAAGGCCACCCGAAACGACCACTTCCATTGCCTTTTATGGACCCAAATGTCTCGAAAGCTAAGCAGGAAACGAATACCGAACTGTTTCCCCCCTCGATGCTTCTCGGGTACTTTCAATCCCAATTGACCCAAAAGAACAAGGAAAAGACAACCTTACATGCCCATCTACGGAACATGTGACCATATCGTCGCATGCCTTTTGGCTTATGCCATGCTTCCTGGCACATTCCAAAGATTGTAGAAGGCCAATCTTACACGGATATGATTGAAAAAATGAATGGAAGAATTTATGGATGATCTTTTTCGGTCTTTGGGGACTCTTTTTCCAACGTGCCTATCCCATCTAAAAAAGAATGTTGAAGCGGTGTGAAGACAACAATTTGTCTTTAACTGGGAGAAGAGCCATTTATGGTAAGGAGAAGGCATTGTTCTCAGGACATAAAAATTTCTAAGTCGGACTTGAGGAAGATTAGAGCAAAAGTCCGAAAGTAATAGCTAAACTACTCCCTCATCCTCTTCTTTCAAAGGTGTTCGTAGTTTCCTATGGGCACGCCGTTTTTACCGAACGATTCATTCAGACAGATCAAAATTGCCACGTCCAATGTGACTCATTTGCATAAAAAGAGACTTCCATTTTTCCTTCTCTGCAGAGTGTAATCGCTTCCTTAATACACTCAAAAGAAAAATTGACTGAGCTCCGATCTTAATTGATGCCCGACTG
Source organism: Tanacetum coccineum (assembly GCA_026074375.1). Lineage (NCBI taxonomy): Eukaryota > Viridiplantae > Streptophyta > Magnoliopsida > Asterales > Asteraceae > Tanacetum > Tanacetum coccineum. The sequence goes on along the minus strand of BQNB010018760.1, from coordinate 32,532 downwards.
GGACATGCCCTTTTGAACTAATGTGCGATGCTGCGACTTTCCGCAATTGTGAGTGCGCGAGAGCCTCGCGGCAAAAAAAACCAACATTTTTCAACCTTTATCACTATGACTAGCAAGACTCATGAACGAGGCCTCAAACTCATTACACTACTACTGTAAAAGGAATTAACATGCAGTAGTGTATGCCTTTGAGAAAATTTCGGTCATATCTTGTTATGTCAAAAACATAGTGTAACTGACCACTCTGCATCTAGTATCTCTTTGCCACGAAGGCATGCTAAGTCAAGACTAATGCGGTGGATCTCATTGCTCAAGAATTTTGATAATGAAAATTCGAGAAAAAAAGGACTGAGAATCTCGCCGCCGATCATGCTGTCCAGACTGAAAATCCGCATCAAGACACAACTCGAGAACAAAGAAAATCAAAAGAAGCTTTTCCTCTCGAAACTTTGGTTCTATGCTACTTCAAATCAAAGTACCCCATGGTTTTGCAGATTTGCAAATTACCATGCGGGAAATTCGTTATCAAGGAATGACATACCCAAACAAAAATAATAAATACTCAGATGTCAAGCATTATTTCTGGGATGATTCCTTTCCTGTGTAGATCTGTGCTGATCAAGTGATAAGACTTGTGTTTCAGGCCCAAGAATCTAGTAGACATTCTCAAGAGCTTGCCACATGGGACCTACTTGGGGACACAGGTGCCATTACACAGCAAGAAAAATCTTCGATTCAGGAATTCTATTGGCCCACCATCTACAAGGATGCCCATGACTTTTGTCACCACGTTGTGACATTTGTCAACGTCAAGGAAAAATACGCAACGTGATGAGATCCAACAAAACGTCCATCAGTTTGCGAAATCTTTGACATCTGGGCATTGATTTTATGGGGCAAGTTTTCCGTCTTCAAGAGGGAACAAGTACAATACTTCGTGGCTGTTACTAAACTTGTACAAAATGGGTTGAAGCAAGCGCTCCCACACCAATGAATGCCCGAGTTGTTTGCAAATTTTTTAAAAACTCATCTTTTTCTCGATTTGGTACCACCCCGAGCCATCATAAGTAAAAACGCGGAACTCACTTTGCATGACCAATTACAAAGGTCATGCTTAAGTATGGAGTCACTCATCGTCTCTCCACCGCATATCACCCACAAATAAAGTGGGCAAGCGAGGTGTCAAATCGTGGTTTAAAGCGTATTCTTGAGAGAACCGTGGGAGAAAATCGTGCCTCCTGGTCGGATAAACTAGATGATGCTTTATGGGCCTTCCGCACAGCTTACAAAACACCCATCGGGTGTACTCCATATAAGCTAGTGTACGGGAAGGCATGTCATCTACCGATCGAGCTAGAGCACAAAGCCTACTGGGCTCTCAAGCATACCAATTTTGATATTCAAACTGCGGGTGATCACAGGAAAGTTCAACTTAAATGAACTAAATTTGGAACTTCGTAATCCAAAGCCTAACGAAAACTCTTTGATCTATAGAAGAGAAAACCAAGAGAACCACGATGCCTAAGAACAAAAACCGCGTTTTCAACTTGGTATCGTGTCCTCCTCTCAACTCTTAGACTAAAGATTTTCTCGGTAAATTGAAAACCCATTGGTCCGGACCATTCACCATTGTCCAAAGTTTTTCCCTTATGCACCGTCGAGTTATCTCAAAACTCCGGGCCAAACTTTAAAGTGAACGGTCATCGTATTAACCATTACTTTGGGAGAGGGAACTTACCAACCGAGTTGTCCCGGATTCTCCAAACGTTCCCCCATGGACCAATAAATTCGGGGACGGGTCAAGCGTCGGGACCCTAAACAAGCGCTTCGTGGGAGGCACCCCATGCTTATCCAGTATATCTTCTTTCTTTATGTTAATAAGTGTTTTGTATGTGAGAAGGCTTTGCATTTTTCCATCAACCCGTTTTTGTCCATTTACTTGTGTGTCTAAATTTTATTGTATGTCCATGATTTACCCCGTATTGATGAAGACTCTCTTGCTTGCAGTATTCCACAAGAGTTTCACATCCTCAGCTTCATTTTGGGAATCCAGTATCCAAATCTAATCGACTAACGTTTTATCTTTTGGCACACTTCATAAACGGCCTTAGATTTACGTAGGTACCCCTTTGAAACATCGAGGACGATGTTTAGTTCTAGTATGGGGGGGATCTTCGATTTGATTTTTGCCTGCAGTCGTTGTTATCACGTAATCCCGTTTTACCACCAAATTTTTGCAAAAATACCAAAAAAATGAAAAAAAAAAAAAAAAAATAAAAAAAAAAAATTTCAAAAATAAAATAAGTGTTTTGTCACAGTTTTGACTTTCCTAATGGGTAGAATGAGAATAATTTTTGACTCGATCGGGCGTGTTGAGCCCTAGCTAGTTCCTCAACTTACCACTTGTAGGCTAAGCTTTCACGAATTCGATTACTTCGAATTTTAATAAGGTGAAGAACAAGAAGTGATAGAGTTAAATATAAGTTTATGTGCTGAACAAAAACTTATATGAGTAACTTGTGGCTTTTTCTCCCATTAGCTTCTAATCCACCTAATCATACGTGCTCAATTCAATTCAACTAAGTCAATCAATGTTTTTAGAAAAAGCTTCAAATTTGTAACTTGATTCTTTAAAGCGAGATTTTTCTGTTCTTAATAATTCGAAAGTTAAAATGCCAAAGAAGCATGAATGAAGTATGAATGCAAAAATGCATGAATATTGAAATTTTGCCAATGAAGCATACATTTGATTATATGGAGCAAGTAAAAGATGTGTCGTGATATCCCACTCCGTTAACCACGAGGTGGGGGTTCAAACTAAGACATCTTTACTTCTAAGGATTTGGGAGTAGTGATATCGACACCAGGAACGAGGTCTAGGTGAGGGTTCAAACTAAGACACCTTTCCTTAACCATATTAGGAAGAAGTGTTGATGTGATTTCCCACAACGCTACAACGGGGTGGGTTTTCAACTAAAACATCGGTCGATGTTGTGATATCCTACTAGGGGAGCAGCCTAGGTAGTGGTAGTTTCAAACTAAGCAACGCATTCCTAGCTTTAAGAACTTATGATTATAATGATAAAGATGTTGCAAAAAGTTCTACAGTTTAAAATCTCGTTCTTTAAAATCAAGTTACAAGGTCTTAACAAGTTGTTGCTTTGAGTCATGATTCATCTTGAATCACGACTATGAAAATAAGTTGATCTATGGTTGAGTTGAAATGAGCACACACATTTAAATCATACATTCATGTTGGGAGTTAAAAGTTCACAAGTCATAAGTATGAGTGCTTAGCATTTAGACTTATATTGACAAATGATCTTGTTTAATTGCTTGGTTTGGATCTAGTGAAAAATCAGGGACGATGAATTTATCCGTCAGGACATCCGTAGATTATTCTATGGTCGTTTCTCATTCTATGATCCCAGTGTTAATAAAATAAAGGAAGTCAAACAGGAAGTCGAGAAAAGAAAAAGGAAAATCCAAAAATATTAGGGATAGTTAGTGTATGAATAAAAAGTGGTGAAAACGGGACTTGTCGAAGCTTTTGATTCTTTAGTTTCCCTTGACAAACACTTTGCTACTTTTCAAAGTTATTAGTCGAGGGAGATTGAGATTCTTAGTTTTCGTAAATGCTTACTTCATAGCATTGCGTGAGGACACGGCAATACCTTAGTATGGGGGATTTTGGTATGTGCTTAATTACACATACCTTTTACCTTTAAAAACAAGCTAAAATAACCAAAAACTACCTTAAAAAGCCAAATATATGCATTGTTTTGCCTAATTGTGTTTGTGCAGAGTAACGATAACAAAAGAAAAGGACAAAAACAAAGCAAAATAACAAAACCGAACCGACCAGAAAGTAAAAGACTTGAAAGACAAAGCCAAATCAAAGCCGGAAAGTCAATCAAGTCCAAAAAGTCCAACAAAAAGTCAATTGTCAAAGTCAAGTCAACCCAAAGTCAACCCCGAGGTAAATAGAAAGGTTAAGATGGCGGACCCACATAGCGCGCCCCCCAAATCGCCAAAAAAAAAAAGGGGGGGGGGGCAAAAAGTCAAAGAAATATAAGTTTAGGGACTGAAATTGTAAATCCCTAAAACTTATATATAAAGAAGAAAAGAGAAAAAAGAAGAGAAGGGCCAAATTGCCAATATGGCAAAGATACACTCCAAGGACTTAAACTGCCAAGTCCAAAGAGTTGTATCACCACAAGTAACAACGGAGCAAAGAGTTATATAACTCGGGGACTTGTTTTTGCCAAGCCCCCCAAAAGTATATACCACAAGGACGAATTGTGTAAATGAAACATATAACCATTAAGGGACCAACTTTGGCCATTACTTAAACTTTGCCCTGTTTAACAAACTCAAACCAACTTCCCCGCTTTCCTTTATCCCCCCAAACACAATCACTGGGTTTTACAAACCGTTATAAAAAAAACACTGTAGATTACCACCACCCACCTATGGTGTAATCCATTTTCCCCCCCTCCCCCTCCACTACCATTCCCACCCCCCCTCAGACTACAAAATGTGCCAAATGGCAATCCACACCTCCATAGGCCTTGTTCGACCGACCAGTTGTGAATTTGATGAAATTGAAGGCCTAGGGATAGTGTTTTCTTTTTCCCCTTCTCACACAAACTAACACAAGTCTCAGTATAAAAGAGCAAGAAGACAAAAGATTAGTGAGTTTTAGTTTTTTAGTTCGTAATTTTTTAAAATTTTGAGCAATTTTTCGTATTTTCCTTCAAATTTTTAAAATCAGTTTAAGCAATTGTAACCTGTAATCTTTGCTTGTATGTAACTTTTTGAGTAATGAAATTCCAGTTTTAAGTTCAAGAATCTTTATTTTCAAAAATTAAGTCTAAATTTACTTCAATAAGCTCCAACAACTCATTTGAGCTATTCTTGTTAGAAAAGCTCGAATTCAGTGGATGGCATGCCAAAAATCAACTCCACTCACTTTCATTTAAGTCCATTTACATCCAAAACAATGACATTTAGCTCATGAGATCACTTGGAAGCTAAAAGAAGTAATCAAAGCTTCCAAAAGCTTATATGAGCTTTTAAGCTCAATTTTAAAGCTAAGGTTGCATTAAGTTCCAGGTTTAAGCACTCAATCAGAAACATTGGCTTGGTTCTGAGACAACAAAAAATCCAAGGGTTTTCATTCCCATTTTACTTAGCTTAATTTTTTAGCTTAAAGATATTAGCTTATTTTTGCTTTAATCTTTGCAAAGACGTCGAAATTTGTTTAGACTTGTTATCTTATATGTTGTAAGTTTTCATTAGATTTAAGGTGTGTAACTTTAGTTTCTCTTTAAAAACATCCTATAAGTGTATTGGAGCTAGTAGATGAAACTAGCTTATTTTTCCTCTAATAAGCTAGCAATTTATAGCTCAAATAGTTTAAATTAGGTCATTTTTAGTAGAAATGGATAAAAGTTTTAAAAGTTTTTAACTACAAAATAGATTTAAAGTCAATTTGGATTGACAAGTTTTAAAAGTTAAGGGGAATTTTTGCATAAGCTGGAAAACGGGTCAAATTGGTTTTGACTATGTGTTAAAGCCAATTAGAGATTTAAGCTTAAGTTTTAAGCTAAGTATAAAGCCCTTATTAAAAGTTTCCAAGGTTTTAAAATTGGGTTTTCCAAAGTTTTTAAAACTATTTCATAACTGGAGGATTTTAAAAACCCACAAGTTCATATTTGATTAAAGCATGGTAGGTTTGAGTTATTTGCATCAAAAAGTTTGTGTTTTTATGTGTCTAAAAGAGCTGTCCAAACAAGCTTTGGTCTTTTGACTTTGTGAGTCAAAAACCACCAAGCACCATTTTTGTCACAGTTTCTAAAAAACCCAAAGTCCTTTTCACTAATCAAAAAAAAGCAAGTAAAATTGATTTTCAAAAGCAAGTAAAAAATTGGTGCACAAGCTGTTTTTATAGAACACTCAATCTGTTCAAGCTTATTTGTGTGTTTAGAGCTTATTTGACAGCTTAAAATAAGCTGTCAAATAAGCCCTTGAGATTTGCCTTAAAGCTCCCCTGGTGCAAAAGGGGGAACTTGAGGCTTATTTTTCTCAGCCATTAAGCACACTTATCCCAAGTTTTTTGGCTTATTTTGAAGAGTCTAAAGCACCTAGATACGCCAACAAAAGTTTCAAGACCTTGAAGATACTATTTGATGGCTTATTTTTAAGCCCAAACATGCTCTTTGACTGTTTTTGAGTCCCTTAGGCTGAGGGATTGCTTATTTTTTGATTTTAGCTTATTGAGCTTATTACATAAGCTCAAATTGTTTCGTCATAATCATTTTTAGGTTATTTTAAATAAGTTTGTCAATTCTTATTTTTTCCTTTTCATAGCTTATTGCCCAAGTGACTTAGATAAATTATAGCTTTTAGGCCATATTTCATTTTCTGCCCACTTAAGCCCCTTCCCAACAACTTTTTAGTTTTAGCTTTTCCTTTTTTTAGCTTTATTTGGTTAGTTTTATAGTCTTACTTATTTTAGATCTTGTCTTACCACACCCCCCCTCTCTTAATTCTACCCTAAGTCCAAAAAAGACTAAGCAAAAAAATTGGCCTTTAAGCTTTATAAGCTAAACAGCCAGCCAAGTAAAAAGCTTATTTTTAAGCTTTATTCTTTGATTCATAAAAAGATCTAGTTGACAAAGATTGTTTAAGCCCCACGAGCTTGAACAACGAATTGCTTCTATAGATGTATTCGAAAAATAAAAAGGGGAAGACACTTGGCCCGGGTGAGCAAAAAAAAAGACACGAACACCAAAGTTGTAGTCAAAGAATACTACAAAAGATAAGAATTAAAAGATTTGGTCAAAGATAATGATTGAATAACTAATTGGTTAAAGATAATTAATTTCATCATTATTATCATTATTAATTGGTCAAAGATAATTAATTTTATCATTATTATCATTATTAGTTTCCATGTAAACCTTGACTCCTTATACTATAAAAGGAGGTCTAAGGTATGTACTTTAGGCATCCATCATAGTTAGATCTCTCCCAATGAGAGTCTAATAGTTAGTTTATGTAATAGTTAGTAGTTAGTTTATAGACGTGTTATAGTCGTCTATATGTATTAGTAGCCTCAAGGATCATAGGATCCATGTTACAGTTAGGTAACGTACTAATAATATTGAGGCATGAACGTTCGGTTAAAACCTTGTTTAATAACTTATTGTTCTTTAATTTCCGCTGCGTATATAAGTTATTTGTAAAACATATCCTAGATGGGCTAAACGATCTTATCAATTGGTATCAGAGCCTGGTGGCTCTCGATCTAGGATTACAAGGTTTTTGAAGAAACCCTAAAACCCTAAATTTCAAGAAACCGATTTGTGGTAAAAGTTTTATGGGGTTTTGGAGTTAAATTGCTATAACAATCTTTATGATCGTCCTCTCTACCTTTTTGGTATGCAATACGATCTTCAAGTATTGTTATTATTCAAGGGTTTCTTGGTATAATTGATTTATGATGATGGTTTTAGATCTCGGATGGAACTGTTATTCACAACAGTTTATTCTTATTGATTTATGGCTCATTTTGGATTTATTGAAGAGGTGATTACGAAGAAAATTGAATATTGCTTATTTGATGTTTAGTTGAGTTTCACAGATGCGTGTTCTTATCATACCTTTTAGCAGGAGGTAACTTGTTTGTTTTGTATGGTGACGAAGACTTGCAAAATCTAGGAATGTGTGATTTTTCTTAAGGTGCTCAATGCTCACATTCGCTATCACTTGAAGGAGTTACGTTATTGTGCTCAGTGTCTCATTATAGAGAATGAGGATTTTGTCAAGAGATCGCGGTCTGCTTATACATTAGGAGTATGAGTTCAACGTCGTGGATAGTACAAGATATAAGACACAAGTTTGGGAGATTCTACTTCTTCATCAAATTCGTTATACTCTATTTTCTTCATCAGTGATCACTACATAGAGCCTACTGAGTTCGAGATTCAAGAGATGGTTAGCATACTTTCAGGGGAAGCTTATTGATTAAATGTTTAACCATCTGCAGGTTGCATATCTACTGAAGACCCCTACTTGATTATAACAAAAAGGGGAAGAGGTTTCGTTTCATTCGTATATTAACTTCAGGGGAAGTTCGTGCTTATTGGGTTTTGTCATTATCAACTAGGGGAAGATTGTTGGGAATTATATTTTCAGTTGATAAGACAAAACACGAATGAAACAAGATGGAAACATGAAGGACCAAAGTTGTAGTCAAAGAATACTACAAAAGATAAGAATTAAAAGATTTGGTCAAAGATAATGATTGAATAACTAATTGGTCAAAGATAATTAATTTCATCATTATTATCATTATTAATTGGTCAAAGATAATTAATTTTATCATTATTATCATTATTAGTTTCCATGTAAACCTTGACTCCTTATACTATAAAAGGAGGTCTAAGGTATGTAGTTTAGGCATCCATCATAGTTAGATCTCTCCAATGAGAGTCTAATAGTTAGCTTATTAGTTTATGTAATAGTTCATAGTCGACTGATTAAAGTCGAATAGTTTATAGTTTATTAGTTTATGAATAAAAACCTTGTTCATAACATTGTTGTTCTTATTTGTTATTCCGCTGCGTGATCAATGTTATGATATCCTAGATGGGCAAAACGATCTATGAAACCTACAATCAAGGTTTTAACACATTTGACGCTTTTTCTTTACAAACTGTGTCATTTTTCAATTGTTCTTGACATTGTTGTAAAGCAAGTTCAAGAGAAATCAAGTGTTTTTCTAATTTAGCAAAACTTCATAAAAGCTCAGTATAAACTTCTTTATTAATAGATTCAGTTTGTTTCGAAAGCTTTTGTGCAAGACATTCACATTCTTTCACTTTATAAAGATATAAGCATTGCAATTCATTATGAGCATCTAAATCGGACAATGAATGCAAATAAGAATACATAACATCATTAGACACACATTCTTGCAAAAGTATATCATACATGTTTGAAAATTCTGCTTTATCAGATTCAAGTTCGTCAATTTCATTTTCAAGGGATTCAACGTACTTTAAATCAGCATGCATTTCTTGCTTAAGTTCATGAACAAATGTGAAACTATCATTTTGTGTCTTTATGGCAAGAGACATCAAACATGTTTTAATTAAGATTTCCATATCATGAGCAGTTGGTGCACGAAAATGATCATGAGAATGCTTTTCCCAAGCTTGATCAACAAGTTCTCTAAAATGATTTATGTTATTCGTCATTACATTATATGCTTGTCTACTTTTACTTATTGATTTGGAAACAGGTAAGAAACCGATGTTTTTGAAAATATTTGGTTTAGATTTCACAAAAGATTTTCTCCACATTTTCTTTCTTACTTCATTTGCATGTGCCAACTGTTCATGATATTCCTGTGTTACTGGTTTGAAAATTTCATAAAGACTATTTAGCTTTGTGTAGTCATAAGGTCTCACTAAGTCTTTATTCAATTTTGATTGATTCTTTTTTTCAAGAGTCAGAGTCTCTTCCCTGTCAGGGACGAGTCTGTTTGCAGGATCAGATTGGTCATATGGGATTGCATACAAACATGGTTTCTCAGATTGATCCTTTTTGAGGTACCATGGATTTGCAAAGGTTGGTCTACCATTGAATGTTAGGCCTTTGGGAGCTAACATGTGAATGGTTTGTATTGATTGATTCCTTTTGTAAAAAATTTCATTTAAAAACTTTAATTGCTTTTCCACTAAAATCATTTTGTCGATGTCTTTTTCTTCCTTAAGTTTCAAATCCATTATTACCTTTGTTTTATCTTTGACAAGACCTTCAAAATGTGACTTTGTTAAAAGCCTCTGTTTGACTAACTCATCGTGTTTCTATTTGACAACTAAAATTTCATAGGCTTTAAGTTTTAAACCTTCTTTTACGTCAATTTCTTTTTGAGCTAATAGTCCTAGAGTTTCATTTAACTTACGTTCAAGTTTGTCATAATCAACTGTACGGTCATTAAAGGCCATGTACTTCTCAAGCTCAGTCTGTTTGTTTTGAAGTGCAATTAGGCAACTATCCTGAATACTATTAGACTTCCCCAGGGTTCTACTAGTCTCTGCAAGAGTAGATTTGCACTCTTTCAATTCTTGAGTCAATGATGCGTTTGCTTTCTTTAATTGCTTTTGAATCTTTTTATGTTCATCTACATCAAGTTTTAAATTTACAATTAAATTAGCAAGCGTAGCACGCTAATCTTCAGCATTTTGGTCAATCTGAATATCATTATCACACATATCTGGTGAATCAGGAATGACATTACTATCATCCTTTTCCACTAAACATGTGTTACTAGTGGATTTAGGTTCTTCAGAATGCTATCTCTCATTGGCAAACACATTATATTCAGCATCGTATTGTACCTGTTCCAATGGCTTAGAATCAGTTTTTGAGTCTATTGTAGGAACCTCCTGGATCTTTGCTATATAGCTGTAATGTGCTTCTATTTCTTGTTCATCAATCTCTTCATCCGTGTCTGCTAGCCAATCAGATTGCTCTGCTTGTAGTGGAACACCTTTCTCAGCTTGTTTGCACAGTAACATCTTTTCCTTGTGATACGTGGAGTCTTTAACCCTTTTTGGCTTCCAACATTCCTTAGAAAAATGACCAAATTCCTTGTAGTTAAAACACTGTATCCCAGTCTGCTGCACTACCTGACTGCCTACAGTCTCCCTAGCCCCAACAACAGTCACTGTCATCTGATTCCTAAACTGCCCAGTCTGATTGTCATTCTTGTACCTTAGGAAATTATCCACATTCTTGTTTTTGGTGTTTGAGGAAGTTTTGAAGTTGTTGTTGGTAGGTTTGTAGAGCTTTTTGAAGTATTTTGCAATGAGTGTTAAATTTTTCTGCATATCCTTATCCTTCTGAGCTTGTTCAGGAAAACTGTGTTCTTTAGAAGCTGATTCAAATGGAGGTGTGATTGGTTTGGCTATCTCTTTGCCTTTGAATTTGGTAGATGCATTAGATCTGGTGGAAGATGATTGTATTGATGTTGGTCCATATGGTTTGTGAGATTTTGGTGCTTGATAATAAGGATCTGGATATGATGAAGCAGCATCAACAAGTGCTAATGGGTTAGCATTCTTGGCTATTCTTTTAGCACGAATTTCATTCACTTCCTTTTGATACTGCTTCAGAACGTCAAAGAGCTTATGATATGAGACTATATCCAAGTCGTGTTGTTGCTTGACAATTGTCACAAACCTTGACCATTCTGGTTGAAGTTGTTAAAGAAACTAAACATTGACTTACATCGTAGCAACTGTCAAGTTGTTTCTTATCATTTTATTCATCATCTTATAAAATATGGAGTAATATAACTCCATGGACTCTCCTTCATGAGAAGTGAATTTTCTAAATTCCCAAAACAAATTAGTCTTGACATCTTGAATGTTAAGGGATTCACCTTGTTGTAGCCTTTCAATAGCTATCCACATTTCATGAGATGTCTTGCATGCATCAACAGTTGAGTAGATTTCATCCCCAATTCTATTCAATAGTAAATGGATTGCTTCCTTTTCTGATTCATAATGAGCTTTGTTTTCAGGAGACATAGTCAAGATTGTCTCAACTGCTGTTCGTTCTGGAACTGATGGAGTATCATTTGTTGCAAGTACAGCTGGGATTGTGACAGTAGTGGGAGTGTAAGGACCTTGAAGAATGCATTTCCTTAAGGCACACCATTTGGTCTTGTATCAGTGTATCTTAAGAAACGTGTTTGCCATTGAGCATATCTTCCCGTTGCAAGCATTGGTGGATGATCCCTTGAACCAGCTGCCATGATGTTGTTATGCATTTGACTGTCGGTTGTAGATGTTGTAATCGGAGTAGTCATGATGAATGATTGTTGAATTATGAAGTGAAAATGATTTGTAAGATCTTAAGTAGGTAAAGTGATTATTGTTGAGGATTGAAATCAATTAACGTTCATGGGATGTTACAAGTCTTTGATTTAAATCGAGAAAAGAATGGAATCTTTCGCGGGATTTTAAAAAATCAAGAAGAAACAGTGAAACAATGATGAATTGTTGTTGTAATTCAAGAACTTGAACTTTCGTTGGCGATTTGATAAGCTAAAACGATGAACGGTGCACAAACTTTCAGCTTGAAATTATTAATGGTTGATTAAAACTCAAATAAGGACTAACGGTGCATAAACAATTCACTTTGAAAGACTAACGGTTGAATTATAAGTATGGGTCAGTTTTTCATCAATTTTCAATTCAATTTTTAGGATAGTTAGAGTTTGTTGTTAAGTTTGAAATTTTGAGCATAAGCTCATTCCTAGCTTATCTAAATCTGTTTGAGGTTAGTTTTGTGTTTTAAGCTTATTTGATAAGCTCTTTTGAGGGCTGCAAAAAGCATAATTTGGCTTAAAAGCCATAAGGCTTCTGTGACAGTGGGTTGTAATCCACTAATTCTTGCCTTTAATCTTGGTTAAAACTTGTTTTTATGGTCTAATTTGGTAGTGTAGCATGTGATCTTTGATTGTTATAAGTTTCATGGCTTAGTATGTTGTTTAGTTAGCTTATTTTGCATTCAAGAATGCTTAAAAAACTGTCTTAAGCCTTTAGATAAGTCTGCCTATAGAGTACTTAGTACTGGTAGGCTTATAAGCTTATTCTTGGCTTAATTTTGTCTACATTTGCTTATTAGGGATAGGTTCATATCTGTTTTTGCTTATTTTTGTTTACCCTTAGCTTATTTAGCCTTAAAATGCTTAACTGTTTAGCATTTTAGCCTTAGTTTTAAAAAGTCAAGTCTGATAGCTTAATTTGCTTATATCTAGCTTATTTTCAAGTTTTGAAAAAGATTGCTTTTTAAAAGTTTGTTATTTTCAGCTTATTTTGTAAGTTTTTTTTAAAAAAAAAGAAAAAAAATGTTTCTAAAAAAAAGAGAGGCATTTTTGGCTTATTTTCAGCCCTCAAAAGAGCTTATCAAAGAGAGGCATTTTTGGCCCGTTTAAGCTATAAGCCATTTTTGGCTTATTTTCAGCTTATTTAGATAAGCTGGGTAACCCCTTTTATTTTTCATAGATAGCCCAATGTCTTAAGTACTTTTCAGAATTTTTTCAGATTTTTTCCATTTCATTTAGTATTTTTAATTAATTTTTCTTTTTAAAACTGTTTTTAAATCATAAAAAATTAAATAAAAAAAAAATATAATTCTTTTTTTTTAAAATTTTCTTTTATCATATAGGACTGTAGAAAATTAGATTTGCTCTCGTAGGGTTAAAATTTTAGATTTTGATTTTTTAAAGAACGGGATTAGATCCCGTTCACGTTTTCGTGATTTTAAGCTTTAAACGCTTTCGTTTTTGGTTTAGTTTTTTTTGTTCTTACATTTTAGTCACTTAGGATTTATAAAAAGTTAAATAATCATTTTAGGATTAAATTTTGATAATTTAGGTTTTTAAATCGCGTTTTTACGTTTTTAATTTAGTCATTGCTTTTGTTTTTTTAGTTTAGATTGCCTTTTAATTGCTTTTCTCGTAGATTTAGAAAACCCATTCAAAGCCTTGTTTCATTCAAACATCGATTATCAAACCGACAAACGACTTTCCATTGCACGCCTCGTTGGGAGAACGACCGGGTAGGTTTTAAGGGTTTTGCTTTGGATAAAAGTGAAATCTTTTGAAAGCCTCACGGAATACTTACTTATATACAAAAATTGATTCGATCCAAATACGTATATAATTTACCTGTCATTTAATACTGTCTTTTAAATAATTGTCATTTAATTTACCTGTCATTTAATTTTTAAGCATTGTAATCTTTTTCCTGTTAATGAAATTTCAAGTTTTCTTTTAAAAATTGTTATTTACTTACTTTTCTTTTAAATTCTGTTGTTAAGCTCTTATATAAGCTTTTGAATCATTAAAAGCTTATATATAAGCTTGTTTTCAATTCTGTCTTAAAAAACCAAAAATCGCAAAAATCTGTCAAAGATTCATGAAGCATGGTGTATAACGGATGGCCATGGTTTAGTGCTTCTTGGGAAGCTATAGGAATGGTGTATAAACCGTTTTGAGTGCTTATTTTCTTAACAAAAAGCTATGGATCCTTGTGAGTTTACCATTTTCGCATTTTGAGCTTATTTCTGTCAAGTGTTTATTTAAGGTTTATTTTATGCTTATTCTGCTTGTTAAATGCTTATCATGTCTTTAATATGCTTATTTGATCTTGCTTCATAAATGTCTTAATATGTTTTAGCCTAAAATCATGTTTCATGCTTTTTAAGGGGTGTTTGGATTTAGGTTTTAATTTATGATAAAATTTGTTTTTTTCAATGAAGTGTCTTAAAACCAATTTAGAATCACCTCATGTTAGTCTTACATCATGTTTAGGCAAGTTACAATCAAGTTTGAGTTAAAATCCAAGTTTTTGTTCACAAAAGTTTGTCACTGTGAAGGTTTTTAGTTTTAGGTATGCAAATATTTGATTTCAAGTTTTAAGGTTTAAGATGTGTGTTTTTATGTTCAAAACACACTCACTTTTAAGTGTATGATCTGGTTTTAAAAGTCTTAGGTCTGTTTCATAAGTTCTAAGTATTATGGGTCAAAACAGTCACCTTTTCTAAGTATGGGTCAGTTTTTCATCAATTTTCAATTCAATTTTTAGGATAGTTAGAGTTTGTTGTTAAGTTTGAAATTTTGAGCATAAGCTCATTCCTAGCTTATCTAAATCTGTTTAAGGTTAGTTTTGTGTTTTAAACTTATTTGATAAGCTCTTTTGAGGGCTGCAAAAAGCATAATTTGGCTTAAAAGCCATAAGGCTTCTGTGACAGTGGGTTGTAATCCACTAATTCTTGCCTTTAATCCTGGTTAAAACTTGTTTTTATGGCCTAATTTGGTAGTGTAGCATGTGATCTTTGACTGTTATAAGTTTCATGGCTTAGTATGTTGTTTAGTTAGCTTATTTTGCATTCAAGAATGCTTAAAAAACTGTCTTAAGCCTTTAGATAAGTCTGCCTATAGAGTACTTAGTACTGGTAGGCTTATAAGCTTATTCTTGGCTTAATTTTGTCTACATTTGCTTATTAGGGATAGGTTCATATATGTTTTTGCTTATTTTTGTTTACCCTTAGCTTATTTAGCCTTAAAATGCTTAACTGTTTAGCATTTTAGCCTTAGTTTTAAAAAGTCAAGTCTGATAGCTTAATTTGCTTATATCTAGCTTATTTTCAAGTTTTGAAAAAGATTGCTTTTTAAAAGTTTGTTATTTTCAGCTTATTTTGTAAGTTTTTTTAAAAAAAGAAAAAAAAGAAAAAAAAATGTTTCTAAAAAAAAGAGAGGCATGGGGGTCGAACCCATGACCTCCCCTTTGACACCCACACGTCCCAAACACAACACACACTAACCATCGGTACCAGTAGGACCATCTGGTCACTACTCCTCCTATTTTATTTTTGTACCCTTTTTGGCCCATTTAAGCTATAAGCCATTTTCGGCTTATTTCCAGCTTATTTAGATAAGCTGGGTAACCCCTTTTATTTTTCATAGATAGCCCATTGTCTTAAGCACTTTTCAGAATTTTTTCAGATTTTTCCCATTTCATTTAGTATTTTTAATTAATTTTTCTTTTTAAAACTGTTTTTAAATCATAAAAAATTAAATAAAAATCAAAAAAATATAATTCTTTTTTTTAAAATTTTCTTTTATCATATAGGACTGTAGAAAATTAGATTTGCTCTCGTAGGGTTAAAATTTTAGATTTTGATTTTTTAAAGAACGAGATTAGATCCCGTTCACGTTTTTCGTGATTTTAAGCTTTAAACGCTTTCGTTTTTGGTTTAGTTTTCTTTGTTCTTACATTTTAGTCACTTAGGATTTATAAAAAGTTAAATAATCATTTTAGGATTAAATTTTGATATCTTAGGTTTTCAAATCGCGTTTTTACGTTTTCGTTTACGTTTTTAATTTAGTCATTACTTTTGTTTTTAGTTTAGGTTGCCTTTTAATTGCTTCTTCCCGTAGATTTAGAAAACCCATTCAAAGCCTTGTTTCATTCAAACATCGATTATCAAACCGACAAAAGACTTTCCATTGCACGCCTCGTTGGGAGAACGACACAGGTAGGTTTTTAAGGTTTTGCTTTGGATAAAAGTGAAATCTTTTGAAAGCCTCACGGAATACTTACTTATCTACTATTATTGATAGTATCCTTACCTATTTATATATTATTTATTTATATATACGTATTTGGATCGAATCAATTTTTGGCGCCATTACCGGGGAGGAGTGTATACGATTGTTGTTTGAACGTTTAACAATTAGTGATTTGAAGATCATTCCTTGTGAAGTTATTTTCTTTATAAAAATATAAAAATACAAAAATATTTTTTATTTTCTTTTATTAGTATATAAAAACAAGAAAAATCAAAAACATAAAAACATTGTCTGTAAATAATAAAAATCATCATCAATATAATGCTCTCAACTTAAGCATTTTCATAATAAGTTCCCAAACAAAATATTCAAAACTTGCCTTTGTGTCATTTGTGAAGTACGGCTCACCTTTAATCGATTAACAAACTATAAGAGGGGTATAAGGAGGGTTGTTCCGAGGAACTACGACCCGAAAGGATAAGGTTTTTTATAGCTTCGCGCTTTCTTGCTCCTCCGCTCCTTTGTGTGTTTTTATTTAAGAGAGCTACTGTGAAGCAAGTTGATTATTAGTTTAAGTTATTCAATCTCATTTTATCCGTTAATAAAATATGTTGCTTAAAAAACTCAAAAATCCAAAAATATTCTCCGTAACCTCAAACTCCGTTTAATTCTTTCTCTTATCCTCTAATTTGTTTAACTCTAATGACGTCATTCGAACAAAGCGAGTGTATGGGTTGTGGACAATCGTGTATTGGCTTTTATTGTTATCCATGTACGTGCCAGCAGTGTGGTGTTAATCTTATTAACGAAATTTGTTTAAATTGCACTTATGGAGATGGAAAGCCAGTCACTTATTGCGGGTGTGAAGGCCCGTTAAAAGGTGTATTTTGTTTGTTTTGCAACTCAAGAGACGAAAATTCATTCATTTATGATTCAAATCCGAATTCTTTCGATAATCCTCCTGATTTTTCTTACCACCCTCCACAACCCCAGTACGATACGTATTTCTGTGAGTTATGTGGGAACGATGCTCACTATGGTTACGATTGTCCGCCTCAGGTCCCTTTTGTCTACAATCCGGACCCGTGTTTCAATCAAAACATTGATACTTTTCCACAAACTTCACCAACTTTTCCACAACAATATCTTTGTTGTGAAAACTGCGAGGGTCCTCATGCGACTTTTGAATGTCAACCAATGAATCAAAATTTTTACAACTCTAATTCTTTCGGATTTGACCATTCCCAACCCCCACAGTTTCCTGTCATTCATCAACCTCGTCAAGAAACAAGTGTGGAAATGTTGCATGCCCGTGAAGACCTAATGGAATCAATACAAAACTTTTTAAAAAAGTTTGATCGTATTTCTTTTAGGGAAACACCGAAGGTTTTAACACAAGCTTGGGATAAATTTTTTGAAGTTAAGCATGCTCAATCCGAGGAGGTACAAGAATTGCTTAGCAAACTTGGTCAAGATTTGCAAAGTATAAACGAGGAGTTGGTAGAGTATATTAATACTCCGAATTAGAATCGTCCTATTGTCTACTATGATGATGATGATGACGAGGACTATTCCATTGCAATCACACCCGTTTTATCAACCGAGGAGCCCGTTGACTCTCTCATAATGGAGGATGAGCATCTCGACACAATTCTGGAAACGGAATCGGACGAAGTAATAAAGTCTAGTGTTGAGGACCTTGTCCAAATCCTAAGTGAGTCCGAGGGTATTCCCGAAAAAATGTGTGATGTGCCTTTTTGTGATAATTCTCTGCCTCTTGACATTTCAAAAGATCAATTTGAGGGTTTCTCCGATTCTAACGATGATTATACTTTGATTGATGAAGATTCTTTCTCTATTGACGACATCGATTATGTTGAGGCATCACCTCCCGATTCTGAGCTCGTCAGCTTAGAGGAGGTGAAGGATTTTCACATGGAAAATGGAGAGATTGAGGACGATATTCTTCGTGAAAAATTATTGAAAATCAATCTTCTCATTGCTAAGATCTAAGCAATTAATTCTAATCCACCTCCATCTTCTAATTTTATGACCAAGTCTCCCTCTATATTTCCTAACTCTTTCTTGAAGGAGACTAACACCTTTGATAATTCTATACCCGAATCTAAAACTTTCTGCTTTGATTTAGAAGAGAATAGTAGTGGCAGTACCACTACTCGTTCTGATTATTCTCTTCCGGGTTATGAAGCTTTCTATTTTGATGACGATCATATTGAAGAGAATAGTAGTGGCAGTACCAGTACTCATTCTGATATTTCTCTTTCTAAATATGATTCGTTTATCTTTGATCTTTAGAATGATCCGTTTCCTCCTGCCGATAGGAGTGACTTTTATCATAAGGAGTTCGCCGATGAACTTGCTCACAACATATCTCCACCGGAGTATGATTGTTTCTATTTTAAGAGTGAGCCCGATCCGGGTGAGTTAACTAGTATTGTTGACTCCGGGATTCCTGAGAACGTTCTTTCTACGACAAATGTGAATTTACCATTCGAGGATGACCGATCTCCTCTCTTGGCATATGTTGTATGGATCTTTCTTCCTTTTCTCATGTATCCCGTTACTCCACCATATCTTCTCTCTTGCGGGAATGAAGATACCGTTTTTGACCCCGGCATCTCCGTTTATCATTCTTTTATGCCGAGTGTATCTAATCGGAGTGGAACTTTCATGAAATTCAATGTTTATCCAAACAACTTGAATGAAAGTCCGATGGAGATTTTATCTTCCACTTGCCCCCCATGGACCAATGAATTCGGGGTCGAGTCGAGCTTGTGACTCGGTTAATAAAAACAAGGCGCTTCGTGGGTGGCAACCCATGCTTATCCTAGTAGTAGTATTAATAAATAAGTGTGATGTGATGAGGCTCGCCTCTTTCTTTCTCGTGTTTGTGGTTTATTGTCTAGGATTTCTCGGATTGTGATGACTCTCGTGCTCGCGGTTTTGTCCTTCACTCACTCGAGCTTCACATCCTCAGCTTCATTTGGGAATCCAATATCCAAATCTTATCGACTAACGTTTATCTTTAGCATAATTCATAAACGGATTTAGTATGACGTAGGTACCCCTTAAAACATTGAGGACAATGTTTAGTTTTAGTATGGGGGGGATCTATCGATTTGATTATGCCTGCAGCCGTTGTTTTCGCGTAATCCTGTTTTTACCACCAAAATACCAAAAAAATGAAAAAATTTAAAAAATTTCAAAAATAAAATAAGTGTTTTGTCACAATTTTGACTTTCCCGCTGGATAGAATAAGAATAAATTTGACTCGATTGAGCGTATTGAGCTCTAGCTTGTTCCTTAACGTTTAGACTAAGCATTCACGGATCTTTACGAAGAACGAAAAATGATAGAGTTAAGTATGAGTTAGATGCTAAACAAGGATTATTTGGAAATCTTACAAGCTCATGTGTGTAATTTATGGCTTTTTCTCCTATAAGCTCCTAACCGGACTAATAATACGTGCTATTTTTGAAAATTAAACTTAAATCGACAATTTTTGAGATGTAGTCAATAATATTTTAGTCTTAGTTCAAATTTATTCTTAAATTTTCCAAAAAGAAATTTTCTCTATATATCGTATAAAGTTTTTTAAAAAAATATTAAAAAAATGATGAATGAATAAATGACGAGTAAAAATTATAAACTGTGGGCTAATAAAAGTTTGCTGCATCTTGCCGGCTCACAACCGATGTTGCAGCCTTCTAAAGAAAGCCCATAGTAAGAATAATAATCCGAGACTGATAAAAGTTTGCTGCATCTTGCCGGCTCACAACCGATGTTGCAGCCTTCAAAAAGGCCGAGGGTTACAATTGCATCATGGTTATATTTAATGTTAAGTGTGATGTATGTGATTTAATAAATATAGGAAAAATATCTTTTTCTTAAATTTAAATATGCTTTTGAACTAAGACTTGTTCATTTTAAGTTGTGGTTTTTCTAAATAAGTTATGTATAAACGGGAAACCTAAGAGTTTTTGAAATCGAAGGTCCGTGAGTCTCGATACTAGTCTCTGTGGGGTGTCAAAAGCCTGGCCACTTAGCCGCAAGGTTGGGATGTGCCGAGGCGAAAGTTGCTACATGAGATGATCTCGCCTTCAAACTCGTTATTCTCGGGTGGAACGTGAAGCATAGAAATTTTGCAAAACGTTGATCCATGATTGAAATTCGAAATAAGCACATTCACCTAATATATAATAATTGTCGGGAGTGAAAAGTTCACAAGTTACAAATATGAGTAGTGTTAGCATCTTAACTTATATTTAACGGTGATTTCGTTTTAAGTTTGGTTTGGAATAAGTGAAAAGTCGGGAACGATGAATTTATCCTTTTTGGGGCATTTTAGGATTGAAATATTTCTTGTTCTATGATTCCTAAAAGTTATGAAATAACGAAAGTCAAACATGTTAGTTAGTTGCTTAAAAAGAAAAGTACAAAAAATGAGAAAAATGAAATATACAAAAATATGTGTGGTAATAAGTGTATATATATTTAAAAATGGTCAAAATGGGGCTTTTCTAAACTCTTGATTCTTTAATTCCCCTTGATGAACACTTAGCTACTTTTCGAGGTAATTAGTCGAGGGGGATTGAGATTCTTGGTTTTCTAAGTGCTTACTTATAGCATTGCGTGAGGACACGACAATAGTTTAGTATGGGGGATTTTAGTATGTGCTTAATTACACATACCATTTTCCATTAAAAACGGACTTAATTGACAAAAAACGTACCAAAAATACATTGTATTTGTATGTTTTCACTTATATTGTGCAGGAAACGGATATCCGACAAAAAGACGAAAAATCAAGCAATAACGGACAAAACCGAGCACAGAATGAAGAGCGTGAAAAAAAGCCAAAAGTCAACAAAAGTCAAAGTCAACCCCGAGAAAGCCGAAGCCGAAAACGAAGAAATACTTAATGGGCCCACCCGTACCCATCTAATGGACCGGGTCAGCCCATTAAGGTATTATGTGAAGACTTATAAGCCTTTAAAAGCTTAAAAGGGCCAAGTCCCTTTTTAAGTCAAAATGGCCTAAACAGTTAAATCATTAATCCCCCTTTAACAACCGTTTAACCCAATACACCTTTTACACCTTACACCGTTAGTCCTTAAGGACTAACATTGTTAGTTCAAAAGGACTAACGGTGCAATATCCACCCAACTCCAAGGACCAAAGATGCACACCACAAGGATTGTGGTTGCAACAATA
This sequence comes from Tanacetum coccineum, assembly GCA_026074375.1. Lineage (NCBI taxonomy): Eukaryota > Viridiplantae > Streptophyta > Magnoliopsida > Asterales > Asteraceae > Tanacetum > Tanacetum coccineum. Next base: position 11,138 of record BQNB010018760.1, on the reverse strand, counting down.
TTATACACTTTAAGGGACCAATTTTGCCAATTCCCCAAACCTATACCCTGTTAACCCAAAAACCAAATTTCTCGCCATTGCACTGTACATCTCCCCAAACCCACGTGATACTGTAGCACCCTGCAACAAACAAACAAAACCCTCACCCCACTCTAAAACGTCACTCTCCAACTTCACCCCACTTAACATATCCCCAAAGCCATGTTGGCAATCCTTTGATTCCCCATTGGTGGATTAATAAAGACCAAATTGAAGGGCTGTGATGCAATTGCTTGGAGCCTAAGAAATTTTAAGGGCCAGGATTGGAAGCTTTGAAGCTCTCACATAACAAGCACAAGTAGCACGCCCTGTGCTCTTAGTCCTTTATAAATAGATTAGGTTTTTATTATAATTGGGAGGGAGTGTAGTTTTATGTTTTAAATTTATGTTAAGTTTTTAAAGTTCTGTCATTTAATTTTAAGCACTGTAATTTTTTTCAAGTTAATGAAAGTTTCAGTTTGTTCTAAAATTCTGATCTTACGAGTTTGTTGGCCATTGTTGTTTCAAAGTTTCAAAGTCATATAAGATCTCTTGTTTGCTTATCATAAGCTGTTTTTGACTTAAAACTTACTCAAAGTTTTAAAGAGTTCAAGTCTTTTATTCAGCTAAAACCAAAAATCACTCATATGTGTTCAAGCATTTTGGAGCATGGTGTATAACGGATGGCCATGGTTTAGTGCTTCTTGGAAAGCTATAGGAATGGTGTATAAGCCATTTTGAGTGCTTATTTTCTTAACAAAAAGTTATGGATCCTTGTGAGTTTACCATTTTCGCATTTTGAGCTTATTTCTGTCAAGTGCTTATTTAAGGTTTATTTTATGCTTATTCTACTTGTTAAATGCTTATCATGTCTTTAATATGCTTATTTGATCTTGCTTCATAAATGTCTTAATCCGTTTTAGCCTAAAATCATGTTTCATGCTTTTCAAGGGGTGTTTGGATTTTGGTTTTAATTTATGATAAAATTTGTTTTGGTCAATGAAGTGTCTTAAAACCAATTTAGAATCACAACATGTTAGTCTTACATCATGTTTAGGCAAGTTACAATCAAGTTTGAGTTAAAATCTAAGTTTTTGTTCTCAAAAGTTTGTCACTGTGAAGGTTTTTAGTTTTAGGTATGCAAATCTTTGATTTCAAGTTTTAAGGTTTAAGATGTGTGTTTTTATGTTCAAAACACACTCACTTTTGAGTGTATGATCTGGTTTTAGAAGTCTTAGGTCTGTTTCATAAGTTTTAAGTATTATGGGTCAAAACAGTCACTTTTTCTAAGTATGGGTCAGTTTTTCATCAATTTTCAATTCAATTTTTAGGATAGTTAGAGTTTGTTGTTAAGTTTGAAATTTTGAGCATAAGCTCATTCCTAGCTTATCTAAATCTGTTTGAGGTTAGTTTTGTGTTTTAAGCTTATTTGATAAGCTCTTTTGAGGGCTGCAAAAAGCATAATTTGGCTTAAAAGCCATAAGGCTTCTGTGACAGTGGGTTGTAATCCACTAATTCTTGCCTTTAATCTTGGTTAAAACTTGTTTTTATGGTCTAATTTGGTAGTGTAGCATGTGATCTTTGATTGTTATAAGTTTCATGGCTTAGTATGTTGTTTAGTAAGCTTATTTTGCATTCAAGAATGCTTAAAAAATTGTCTTAAGCCTTTAGATAAGTCTGCCTATAGAGTACTTAGTACTGGTAGTCTTATAAGCTTATTCTTGGCTTAATTTTGTCTACATTTGCTTATTAGGGATATGTTCATATTTGTTTTTGCTTATTTTTGTTTACCCTTAGCTTATTTAGCCTTAAATTGCTTAACTGTTTAGCATTTTAGCCTTAGTTTTAAAAAGTCAAGTCTGATAGCTTAATTTGCTTATATCTAGCTTATTTTCCAGTTTTGAAAAAGATTGTTTTTTAAAAGTTTGTTATTTTCAGCTTATTTTGTAACTTTTTTAAAAAAAAGAAAAAAAAATGTTTCTAAGAAAAAAGAGAGGCATGGGGGTCGAACTCATGACCTCCCCTTTGACACCCACACGTCCCAAACACAACACACACTAACCATCGGTACCAGTTGGACCATCTGGTCACTACTCCTCCTATTTTATTTTTGTACCCTTTTTGGCCCATTTAAGCTATAAGCCATTTTCGGCTTATTTCTAGCTTATTTAGATAAGATGGGTTACCCCTTTTATTTTTCATAGATAGCCCATTGTCTTAAGCACTTTTCAGATTTTTTTCAGATTTTTCCCATTTCATTTAGTATTTTTAATTAATTTTTCTTTTTAAAACTGTTTTTAAATCATAAAAAATTAAATAAAAATCAAAAATATATAATTCTTTTTTTTTTAAATTTCTTTTATCATATAGGACTGTATAAAATTAGATTTGCTCTCGTAGGGTTAAAATTTTAAATTTTGATTTTTAAAGAACGAGATTAGATCCCGTTAACGTTTTTCGTGATTTTAAGCTTTAAACGCTTTCGTTTTTGGTTTAGTTTTCTTTGTTCTTACATTTTAGTCACTTAGGATTTATAAAATGTTAAATAATCATTTTAGGATTAAATTTTGATAATTTAGGTTTTCAAATCGCGTTTTTACGTTTCCGTTTATGTTTTTAATTTAGTCATTGCTTTGGTTTTTAGTTTAGATTGCCTTTTAATTGCTTTTTACCGTAGATTTAGAAAACCCATTCAAAGCCTTGGTTCATTCAAACATCGATTATCAAACCGACAAACGACTTTCCATTGCACGCCTCGTTGGGAGAACGACCCGGGTAGGTTTTTAGGGTTTTGCTTTGGATAAAAGTGAAATCTTTTGAAAGCCTCACGGAATACTTACTTATCTGCTATTATTGATAGTATCGTTACGTATTTATATATTATTTATTTATATATACGTATTTGGATCGAATCATCAATCAGTGATATAATTCCTAATTTACTTTTATTACTGTATCTTCGAATAGTTATCTTCATGGATACGGCGTATGGAGGCAGTCAGATACGCCATATTGGGAATTGGTCAAACGCGCTTTCTTGTGAAGTCTAGGCACTAATACGCCGTATGTCTTTTGTTGGATATGGCGTATGTAGTCAGAAATCTACATTCTTTAAATGTCGTCGTTTTAGCTCCAAATTATGCGCCTTTTAGCAAGTCTTCCCAAGACACTCCTAAATTACTGCATTTATCAATTTAAAGCAATTAAGTACCAAATTATGCAATAATTATATAAAAGTGCTCAAAACATATGGGATAAATGATATAATAAAGTGACGTTATTTGATGTCATCACCTACTTTATATCACAGTCTTGCAGGGGGGCTATAGTGTCTTACATTTACATGTTCAGATTTGTCTTATGCAGTTTGATGCGTATTTTATTTTAAAATATTTTTTTAAGTTTCAAATTTATAAAACTCGATCTACCTGACAACGCACTAACGGGCAGAGAACCCGATCGTGGGTAGTATAGAATGGTAAATCCGAGGTCGTCCCAAGAGCTAAGTTGTAATTAGTTTTAATTTGAAATGTCACGTTTAGAAAATGGTTTTTTGATTTGATTTGAAATGAATAACAATAAAAGTAATTACTGAAAATTAAAAGAGTTGGAGATATCAAGAGAGAAAATGTGCTAACCTAGTTACTTCATTACTACTGTTATAAAAACGTTTTCCTGTGCAATGTTAAACTATGGTTCCATTAATGGTTTATAAGGTCGATAGACTTGAATAGGCATATATAGTTGATAACCAAAGATTTCTTACTATATATAAATATAATATAAATATATAAATATATAATAATAATCAATAATTATAATTCAATTATAGTATACGTATTCCGAAAGACTAAAAAAATTCCTTTTGACCAAAGGAAAATCCAAAATCTCCCGGGTCGTTTCCCAACGAGGTGTGAATTGAAGATCGAGAACGTTTGTGATCGCGTTTTTGAATGGTTAAAGATTTTTAGGTTGGGATTTCTAATTCTACGATTAAAATGCAAAAACGAATAAGGAAAACCTAAAAACGAAAGCAAACGAGGGATTTAAACCTAAAAACGAGAACGGGGGCAAATCCCGTTCTTTAAAAAACAAAATTTTGAAATTTTAAACCTACGAATGCAAATCTAATTTTTCTACGTCCTAAATGATAAAAGAAAATTTTGAAAAAAAGAATTATAGTTTTTTGACTTTTAAATTTTTTTATCATGAATTAAAAATGAATTTAATCTAAAAAATTAATAAAAAGTACAAAACGATTTTTGAAAATTCTGAAAAATTGCACAAAAATACTTTAAGCTATGAAGATCCTAGGAAAAATACGAACTTGGAAAAACAACTTATAAATAAGCTGGAAATAAGCCCTAAATGGCTGAATGCTAAAAAGGGAAAAATGGTATAAGAATTAAAAGGTGCACAAACTAACCAGATGACCGTACTGGTGCCGCTGGTTAGTGTGTGTTTGTCTGGGACTTGTGTGTGCTATAAGGGAGGTCTAGGGGTTGAATCCTTGGGCCTCCCTTTTTGCTAATTATTATTTTTATTTCTTTTTGCAAATTTGTAAAACAAGATAAAATAAACAACTTAAAAAAATGACTTTTTACAAAATCTTAAAAATAAGCTGAAATAAGCAAAAAAGAAATGACATAATTCACTTTTTTTTACTCCAAGTCCTAAAGGCTAAACTGTTAAGCAAATTTAAGCACAAATAAGCTGGGGCTAACTAACAAATAAGCTAAAACAGGTAAACCCCTACCCCTAATAAGCTAATGCAAACAAAATTAAGCAAGGAAAACAGGCAGATAAGCTCAAAAAGAAGCAAATAAGCCAAGGGCTAACACTGACAAGCAAACAGCCAAGGGACAACTCTTTGGGCTTATTTTTAAGCACCTAAAGGGAACCTTGTGGCTTAATGAGTTGCACACCTAAAAAGGTTGACCAAGGGGCTACTAAAATCAGCAAAGAAGTTAAAGTTTGAAACTAAATTAAGCTATAAAAAGGCTTTTGGAAAAGGGCTTCTCACACAGATGTGCTCAATATTGGTTTTCTTAAAAAAGCAAACTGGCAATAAGCAGGCCTAAAAACAAGCTAACAAATAAGCTTCAAAATGAAAACTAAGTTAAAACAGATGGAGTTTTCCCTCCAGTGAGCTTATGCTCAAGATTTCAAAAGCTAAAAACAGTTTTAAGTAACTGAAAATGGGATTGAAAAATAACTGTTTTAACTAGAAAGACACTTAACCAAAAAAATGACAGATTTTAACAACACAATAGTAAACTTAAAAGAGACTTAACTAATGCATTTGACACTTAAAAGCAACCCAAAAACAAGACTCAAAAACAGGTTTTAAAATCCTTAATCTAATAAGCACCTACAAACTGATTTGAAACCACAGTTTAACAAAACTTTTTGAAAAACCTTAAAACAATCTTTAAGACTCAAAAACTTTTGAAAACTGATTAAGAACAACTAAAAAAAGGTTGTACAAGTTTGCAGAATGACCCAAAGGTTTTTAAACCAAATTTGACCCATTTTCAGTCTTGTCCCAAACACCCTTTTAAGTTACAAAACCAAATTATAAGCTTGGATTTCAAAGTTTTAAGCTGAGAATTTTAAAGACAAATGATAACAGAGCAATGTTAAGCAAGAATAAATCAAAAGAACAAAGCAATAAGCACTTAGATAAGCAACAAAGCAATAAGCAGTAAAAGGCAAATCAAGACAAATTAGCATAAAAACTTAAATAAATGGCATCAAAGCAACAAATAAAGACAAGTAAGCATAAATTAACATAATAAAGCATAAATAAGTAGGAAATAAGCAATAATAAGCACTTGAATAGTAAATAAGCAAAAAATGAAAAAGTGAAACTTACAAAAGCCCAATGCTTTTGGCAGTGAAATAAGCTCTCAAATCAGCTTATACAAACCTATATGCTTCCCAAGAAGCTCTAACCCAAGGCCATCCACAATTTACCTTGCTCCATTGATTTTTGATATTTTTGTGATTTTTAATTTTTTTTGACAGAAATGTAAACATGCTTTTACATAAACTTTGAATGACTCAAAGGCTTATACAAGAGCTTAACAATGGTATTTAAATGACTATTAAGGTAAAATACAATATTTAAAGAAAACTTAAACTTTCATTAACATAATAAAAATTACAATGCAAGAGATTTAAATGACAAGTAATTTAAAAGACAAGTAATTAAAGTGCAATATTAAAATTAGTACAAATTTGTTAATACAAAGCTATGGACTTAACAAAATTCGACAAAAATACAAATAAGCTACACTATGCCTATTTATACTAAAAACCTAAGGTCTTGAGCTTCACAGGTGTGCTTCTTACTGAGTGCTTCAAGCTTGTGTGTTTGTTGTGTGAGAGAGATCAAAAACCCAATCTCAGCCTTCCATTTTTCTTTGTGCCTAAGTCTTATGATCATAACCCTTAATTTTTGTTGTCCAATAAGATGTTGAGGGATTGCCAACATGGCAATTGGTGTTTTGTGAGTGGGGTAAAGGTAGAGGATGATGTTTTTGTCTGAGGTTGCAAGGTTTGAGGTTGAGAGTGACAGGGAAACATTATTAATGGTGTTTGGCCGGAAATTTGTTATGAAAGGGTGCAGGGTAAAGTTTGTGGGATATGGCAATTTGTTTGTACCAAAAGTCCTTGTGGTGATATAATTTTGGGGACTTGGCAGGTTAAGCCCTCCAAGGTGTTATTTGTGTTTACATAGTTAGTCCATGTGGGACTAACGACAGTTAAGTTGTGAAGGGTTTTGGACATAACAACAGTTAAGCTTCTTGGGCCTTTTATGTGTTTTGGGCCGGATTGTATATAAAATGGATTTGGGCCATGTTATATGTAATGGTCTTCAATAATACACTAATGGGCTGACCCAGCCTATTAGATGGGTACGGGTAGGCCCATTAAGTGTTTCTTTGGTTTCGGCTTCGGCATCGACCTTTGACTTTGTCGGGGTTGACTTTGACTTAGACTTTGACTTTTTTTGGATTTTGAATTTTGATTTTGACTTGTCTTTTATGCTTTTTCATTTTGTGCTCGGTTTTGTCGTTTTTGGCTTTGTTTTTCGTCCTTTTGTCGGATATCCGTTTCCTGCACAATATAAGTGAAAACATACAAATACAATGTATTTTTGGTACGTTTTTTGTCATTTAAGTCCGGTTTTAAAGGTAAATGGTATGTATATTTAAGCACATACCAAAATCCCCCCAAACTAAACTATTACCGTGTCCTCACGCAATGCTATAAGTAAACACTTAAGAAAACTAAGACCCTCAATCCCCCTCGACTAATAACCTCAAAAAGTAGCTAAGTGTTCGTCAAGGGGAATGAAAGAATCAATAGCTTCGAAAAGCCCCGTTTTGACCATTTTAAATATTTATACTTATTCCACACATATTTTTGTATTTTTCCTTTTTCTTATTCTTAGCAACTAACTAACATATTTGACTTTCGTTATTTTTATAACTTTTAGGGATCATAGAACAAGAAACATTTCAATCCTAAAATGCCCCAAAAAGGATAAATTCATCGTTCCCGACTTTTCACTTATTCCAAACCAAGCTTAAAACAAAATCACCGTTAAATATAAGTTAAGATGCTAACACTACTCATATTTGCAACTTGTGAACTTTTCACTCCCGACAATTATTATATATTAGGTGAATGTGCCATTTCGAATTTCAACCATGGATCAACGTTTTGCAAAATTTTTATGCTTCACGTTCCACCCGAGAATAATGAGTTTAAAGGCGAGATCATCCCATGTAGCGACTTTCGTCTCGGCACATCCCAACCTTCGGCACGGACCTTTGGTTTCAAAAACTCTTAGGTTTCCCGTATATACATATCTTATTTAGAAAAACTTAAAATGAAATAGTCTTTAGTTCAAAAGCATATTTAAATTAAAAAAAAAGAGATTTTCCCTATATTTATTAAATCACATTTACTACACTCAATATAATTACACATCTATTAAACTAATGAAATCCTCGACCTTTTAGAAGGCTGCAACATCGGTTGTGAGCCAGCAAGATGCAGCAAACTTTTATCAGTCTCGGATAATTACTATGTGCCTTATTTAGAAGACTACAACAACCGGCAAGATGCAGTAAACTTTTATCAGCCCACAGTTTATATGTGAGTCCCAAACTGAATAGATCTTTGCAGCTTGCTAAGGGTGATAGCCAACTTGTATAAATACAGATTGACTATATAGAAACACTGACTATGAATACTAACTGTATATGCGGAATCTACACAATAGTATTAAGAAGAACAATGAAAAACTAAACTTTGATTTTATTAATCTGTTAAAGTGATTACAGATTACTAACTATGAGATATGATTGTATGAGATGAGTTGTTCTTGTTGTTATCTCTCTAATGCCGAATGGTTCCTTTTATAGACCAAGGATAACCCTAACAGACTTACAAAATACACAAAAGATAATACATATCTTTTCCTACGATATCTCATACATATCTCTTAAACAGTGCTAACTATTTTATACTAACGGTACTAACTAACTGAGGAGTACTTAACACTTTGTACTGTCAGTACTAACTATAACTATCGGTACTAAGTATTATCACTAACGGTACTAAGTCAGGAATGTACTATTCCCAACAATCCTCCCCTAAACATGATTTTGAACTCTTTTAACTTCATTTTTCTTCAGATTTATCTTCTTAAGTTCTTGGAGGATGTATCCAAACACTTTAACACATCTTGATCTGATCTTTAAACACTATCCATCTTCATCAGCAACTTTGTCTTTTCAGCAACATCTTTTCAGCAACAATCTAACTAAGTTGGCTTTGTAGTTTTTGGCAAACTACTAACCATAAATGGATTTGATTCTCCTTTACCTGTAGCCGTTTGCTTTGGGATAGTCAACTCTTTATTTCAAAAATATGGTGAGTTAATTACCATACAGTTTTTGGTAAACTGTCAACCATCAACGGAATTGATTTGTCTTTACCAAATACCGTTTGCTTTTAGACTAGCCAATGCTTCATTGCCATAACATGGTGCATTGATAAACCATATAGTTTTTAGCAAACTATCAGCTATCAACGGATTTGAGTAGTCTTTACCAAGAACTGTTTGATCTTGGACTAGCTAACTCTTTACCATGAAGCAAGGTGAGTTGAAAACCCTATAATTTTTGTTAAATTGTCAACCATAAACGGATTTGAGAAGTCTTTACCACAAGCCGTTTGCTTATGGACTAGTCGGTTCTTATGCCTATTAAGCATGGTGAACTGATGACCATTTGTTCTGTGGTGGTTAGCCAACACTCAATCCCTTCTCATTTCCATTTACATCATTAATTCTCATCAATCTGTTGCTTAATAAATCTGATCAAATCAAGGGCAGCAGTACTTTCTCTTTCAACTTCCAATCCAAGATCAAGCATCCTTTACAATAAATCCTTGGAAAGAGGATATCATTTTTCAACTAACATATGGATGACTGTCCCATCTTTACGTTCTAGTATGTAAACTCCACAAGCTTCATACAATCTCCAAGTGACAATCTCCCAATCTTGTTGATCATCCCAGAAATTACTTTGAGGATTCCATCATTATCTTCAAATCTCCCAAAAGAATTAACTCAATTCCTTCTAATGTAATTTCTGAATACTTCTTCATCACTAAATCATACAAGTGAAACAAATCTTGCCTATCAAATATATGCAATACCTCTAATAAACAGTTGAATGCCTTGAAGTTTCCATTTGCTCTGTAGATAACAAGATAGTCCCCATCTGGCGATGATACCTTATCCAACCTAGCAATGACATATTTTCTCTCCATTATTTTACTATCAACAGTACCTTCAAATGTAACAATATTCAGGCATTTTCTATGTTCATCATCACTATTAACATCTGGTTGAGGTCTTTTCCTTTTCCTTGCAATCATCTTTATATGACCACCTTTTCTCTTCTTTGTACCTTGCTCTGTCACATCTACCTTAGCAGGTACCTTTTCTGTATCTTCAGTCTTTGGAGTTTCTTCAACAACCCTTTTCTTTAAACTCTTCTGATCAGGGTTTTTACTCCTTCATTCATCTCCTTAATCCTTCTTTCATCCTTAGTGGAACCAACAGTAGTGAAACTTTCATCAAACCTTTTCACTTTCTCATATAAAGCTTGTATGTCTTCAAAAGTTTTGCTCTTAAGGTCTGAGTGTTTCTTGTTTCCAACATGCTTCAAATAAGTCATCATCTGATTCCTTAACTGAGTTCTTGTAGGAGGTTTATTCCTGATTGCAATAGCTCTTTGTTCTGCAAGAAACCTTCTTTGAGCTACAACTGTATCATGAAGGAACTTTTCTCGTTCTTCCACAGTGAACTGCTCTCTTCATCTTGAAGTCTTAGAGCTAGAAGTCTATCAGCTTCAATTCTTGCTTGGATAAAATCATACTCATTTAAAAGGGCAGTCTTTATAGCTTCTTCTTCAGCTAGCTTTTTAACTTCTTCTTCTGCTTCCCAATCTTCTTGCAACTTTCTAGCCATATCTTTATCCCTAGCAAGTTGCTTAAACTTCTTTTCAGCTTCAGGAATACCTTCAGATTCAGTATCAGACTCATCTTCCTCTTCAATTTTCTTTTTCTCTTTATCTTTTGGATCTATCTTTAGAAGAGGCTTTAATGTCAATAATGATCTGGTTGAAGTAGGTCTAGGTCTTTTAGTCTCTTCAACATCCTTAAGCTCTACTCCCTTCTCCTTTTCTCTTAAAACTGCTTTGGCTTGGCTCATGTTGAGAAGAACTTGAGCAATAGTTTCATCATCTCCAAACATTGTAGGAGTAGTTGTTGGAGTGGTTGGAGTAGCACTTCTTCCTTCAGTTTGATCATCAGTACCTTCATCAGGGCTAACGGTACTATTATCTTCCTTATCGGTATTAACTTTGGGTCTGTCAGTACTAACATTTGGTCTGTCAGTACTAACTTTTTCCTTGTCGGTATTAACTTTTTGTTGAGCAGTACTAAGTGCATCTTCAGTACTAACTTTGTCATCAGCAGTCTTCTTCTCTTCATTCACTACATCTCTTGTCCTCCCCACATCTTGAGCATCTCCA